>WSYH01003696.1:39872-63248 GCA_036426205.1 Ascaphus truei
GCAGTGCACACTCACTGAGTCTCTCCTGCAGTGCACACTCACTGAGTATCTCCTGCAGTGCACACTCACTGAGTCTCTCCTGCAGCCTTTACTCACTGAGTCTCTCCTGCAGTGCACACTCACTGAGTCTCTCCTGTAGTGCACACTCACTGAGTCTCTCCTGCAGTGCACACTCACTGAGTCTCTCCTGCAGTGCACACTCACCGAGTCTCTCCTGCAGCGCACACTCACTGAGTCCCTCCTGCAGCGCACACTCACCGAGTCTCTCCTGCAGCACACACTCACTGAGTCTCTCTTGGGGGGGTAACAGCCAGACCCCACCCGGTTCGGCAATGGTGAGAAAGGGGGTAGGTACGAGATGTGGGGGTCCCAGCCAGAGGTAATGTGTGAGAAAGGGGGTCCCAGCCACGGGTTAAGTGTGGAAAGTGGTCCCAGCACGGGTGGTAAGGTGTGTGAAAGGGGGGGGGGGTCCCAGGCCCACGGTGTAAGTGTGAGAAAGGGGGTCCCAGCCACAGTAATGTGTGAGAAAGGGGGTAGGTACGAGATGTGGGGGTCCCAGCCAGCGGTAATGTGTGAGAAAGGGGGAGAAAGAAAGGGGATCCGGGGGAGGTTAAGAATGTTGGGGAGGGACCAACAGATGAGGTAATGTCGTGAGAAAGGGCGTTTGGTAGGTACGAGAATGATCTGTGGGGGGGTCCGCCAGAGGGAATGGGTGAGAAAGGGGGTCGGGTACGAGAGATGTGGGGGTGTCCCGCCAGAGGTCAATGTGTGAGAAAGGGGGTGGTACGATGATGTGGGGGTCCAGCCAGAAGGTAATGTGGTGAGCCCCAAAGGGGGGTGTGGTAAGGTATGAGCTGTGGGGTTCCCAGCCACAGGGGTAAGTGGTGAGAAGAAGAAGGGGGGGGGGGGTGAAGGGTGTGACGACGGGGGGGTCCCAGCCAGGGGTAAGTGTGTCTGTGGGTGTGGTGAGAAGGGCGTTATTTGAGGAGAGGGGGGGGGGTCTCGCCAGGTGAAGTGTTTGTGAGAGAAGGGGTCGGTTAAGGTGTGAGAAGGTGGGCAAGTGATGAGAGATGTTGGTGTGGTATTTCACAGGCCTATGGGTCATCATGAAGGTTGGAGGAAGGAGATTTCACATGCACAAAGGAAGGGATTGGTCACGGTAAGGGAAGTAAAGTGTGGGCTTAAGTACCCACTATGGGCCGGACTGTGAGGCAGAAAAAAAAGGTTTGGACATCTTTTTAGAGGGGAAAGGTAATACAGGGATCTACAAATAAGTAAACATGGGAAGGATGTGATCCGGATTAAATTGATTGCCAATTCGTGGAGTGTCAGAAGGAGGAATTATTTTTCCCTTGGGAGTATAATGGAGATATGACTCTTGGGTTTGTGTTTGCCTTCCTCTTAGACAATAAGTAGTTAGATATACTGTCGCGAAGTAAAGATATGTCGTCTGAATTTAAATAGGTTGATAACTTCATGCGAGGACTTCTGTTTTTCACCTCACCTATAGTATAACGATGAATACTTGAACTATATAACCTCTATTGTAAGGGGCGGTGAAGAAATGGGGCAGGTGTTAGGGTGTTGTAGTATCTGTGAGAGAGGTGTAGTCGGTCCAAGACCAGGGGTGGTGAAGTGTGTGAGAGGGGGGGGGAGAGATTAGTTGTAAGCGAGTGGGGAGTACCAGCAGAGGTAAGTGCATGAGGTACGGGGCAGTAGGTTGTGAAAGTGATGTGGTGGTCGAGCAGGGGTAATCGCCAGGGGTAAGTGTGAGCGGAGAGGGGAGGTCTGGGTAGGTGAGAGAGGTGTTGTACTGTAGTGACGAGGGGGTTAGAGAGAGGAACGGCTCTGCGTATAGAGCGTTGAGAGCCAGTAGGCTTATCGCGAGATTATTGAAGAGAGATAAAGGAGGGGAGAGAAAGTTGAGAGTCTGGAAAGAGGAAGTTGTGGTCCGTGAAGCAGAGTTTAATAAGAAGAAGTAACAGAGAGTCTTCAGGAAGGAGGGACCGGGGCGAGAAGGTCGAGCTGAGAGGAGATGGGCATCTAGTCGCACCGCACAGCAGGGCACCGAGATTGAAGCGGTAGAAAATGAAAGGAAGGCCCGAGGCCCGTAAGGATAAGGGTCTGCAGTAGTCCAGAGCGGGATGAGGCATAAGGACATGCATTCTATTTTAGTAAGAGAAAACGGTTTGGATTATGGCAATCTTATGGAAAAAGAACAAAAAGGAAGTAGGCCAAAGATGACAGTACACTGGGTTCGGAAATGGATGGAATAACTGATCTGAGATAGCATTAGGTATGTGGACACATCAGACGTGATGTCGGTGGTCGAGGCAGCTTCAATCGTTGACATATTGAGTTTGAGGCTTTGGTATTGCCACTACAGTGGTGATAGTTCTGTCAGACTAGTTGGGGTGGTATGGATAGATAGAAAAAGTGTGTGAATATGCATATAGTATTGTGAATAACGAACTACTAAGATTCCAAAGGGTAGAGTCTGTATAGAGAGATTTAGTTGAGCGGTCTACAGCATAGCCTGGGGACATCCACACAAGTTATTAATGAGGGAGAAAGATTAGCAATGTACATAAAACCTGGGAGAGGGTACATTGCCCAAACACAAAATGAGGGGGAGTGTTGTGGTGTGAAGGATTAGAATTGGGTAGTGATATAATAACGGCTGCAGCGAGGGCGAAGTAGCATGAGTAAAGAAGTATGTCTGAGGATTGCAGTTGGAGGTTGTGGCTAGATGTTACGAGTGCGTCTGCCCTGAGTGAGCAGTGGGGAGGTTAAGGTGTGTCTACATGAGTGGCAGGGTATGTGAATGAGTGATGTCTCCTGAGTGAGCAGTTTGTATGTAATGCGTGCTGTTCAGATGATCCGTGATGCAGTGGTATGTAATGAGTGCTGTCTGCCGTGAGTGTGCAGCACGGGCAGTGTGTTGTTATGTTTAATGAGTGCTGTCTCACCTGAATGGATGGGGAGCCAGTGGTAGTTCGAGTGCTGTATCACTCCCGAGGTGAGCAGAGTGTGGGTGTATGTAATGAGTGACCTGGTGTCACATGGAGTGAGAGTGTGTATGTTAATGAGTGCTGTCTCGCCTGAGTGAGAAGGGTGTAGGGGTGTAGTTAATGGTGGCGGTCTCACCCTGAGTGAGCCGGGTGTATGTTAATAGTTGCTGTCTCACAGGAGAGAGCAGTGTGATGTTAATGAGTGCTGTCTGCACATGATGTGAGCAGGGTATTAGTAATTGGTGCTGTCTCACTGATGTGAAGCAGGTTGTGTATGTTAAGAGGAGTCTCGCCGGAGTGAGCCAGTGGTTGACGTGTGTAGTAATGTGTGCAGTGCAGGCGAAAGTGAGCAGTGTGTATGTTAATGAGGGCTGTCCACCTGATGGAGCAAGGGTGTATGTTAAGGAGTGTGTTCACTGAGGAGCGTAGTGTGAAAAACTGTGGAGCAAAGTTAGGAACATGGACTGGAAGAAAAATTAAAAAGGCCCGTCAGGGAACATACCATGTAGGAATTCTGGGAGTAGTTAGAAACAATGCAGGAGAGCGGACAGGGTGGGTTGATAATACAGTAAATAGAGTAGTGGGTTTGTGAGGGGGAAGGATGGTGTTTTTGAGACTAGGAAATACAGCAACATATTAACTGGGGAGGGTAAAGATGCCACAGGAGGAATGCAGGCAGGGGATCAGAATGGGAGAACGAGGTTGGGTGAGAGGGAGATTGTAGGGAGGGATCAATGTTGGGTATAGAAGAGGGAAAGAAGAGTAACGGAGGTCAGTTTCCTCCTTTTTCTTGGTGCAGGACGGAGCATCAAGAGCAGGTGAAGGGGGAGGGGAGTCAGGAGAAAGGTGTAGGGAAGGCACGAAGGGACCTTTCCAATATGGATCGATGTACTGTGTCATGTTAGTTAGTTCGCCATTCAAGTTTGAGGACGAGATTTGAGGATGACGGACAGTTGGTGAAGGTTGTGAGAAGATCTAGACTTACTGTGGTTTCTATACCTGGTTGCAGGTGTGATACGTGGGTGGATACGTGAGTGTGGATACTGTGAGTGTGGAGACATGTGGAGTGGAGGGAATTTTCGGTATAACAGCGGTGAGACTCATCCGTATGATCTACTCCGGAGAGTGAGCGGCCGGTGCCGTAGAAATCCGGACAGGAAGATGACAAATCCCGCCCTTTTCTGGGGATGGCAGAACGGCGGCCTTTGTAAAGCTGAAACACCTCGTGCAGACCCCACATGAGGGAGGAAGCTGGGTCACGGTTCTGAGCTGTGGTTTCACGCTTTTCCTGAATGTGGTTTTGAGACGGTACAGACACGCCTTAATCTGCGATCGGAGGATTCCGCTATGTTCTCTACCATGTGCCCACGCTCGTTCTTCAAAGGGGCCTCCGCTCGTTCTCTCCCAGGGCATTTTTCTTACTTCCGATGTATCTCCAGTGCTTACTGCTCGTTCTATCACAGTGCCTCGCGCGTTCTCCCAGGGACTTTTCGCCTCGTTTATCCTTGTCCTCAGTCGTTATATCCAGTGCCTCGCCGTTCTCT
Source organism: Ascaphus truei (assembly GCA_036426205.1). Classification (NCBI taxonomy): domain Eukaryota; kingdom Metazoa; phylum Chordata; class Amphibia; order Anura; family Ascaphidae; genus Ascaphus; species Ascaphus truei. Next base: position 44,428 of record WSYH01003696.1, read on the forward strand.
CCCAGTGCAGCAGCTGTTTCTCAAAAGGGCATCTTCCGCTCGTTCTATCCAGTGCCTTAACGCTCGTTCTATACCAGGGCCATCAGCTCTCTCTCCCAGTGGCTCAGCTCCTTCCCGTCTTCCAGGGCCTTCAGCTATTCTCTCACCTAGTGCCGTCCCGCTCGTGCTCCTCCCAGTGTGCCTCGATCGTTCTCTCCCAGGGCCTTCTTCCCGATAGTTTCTTCTCCCAGGCATCTTCCCGATCGTTCTCTCCCAGTGATATCCGCCTGTGTCTTCCCAGTGCCTCCGCTAGTCTCCTACAATGCTCCGGCTCGTTCTCTTTCCCAGGGCCTCCGCTCGTTATCGACAGTGCCTCCGCTCTTCTCTCCCAGTGCAGCGCTCGTTCTATCCAGTTGCCTGTTCTCCGCTGTTCTCACGGGCCTCGCTCGTTTCTCTCCAGGGCCTCCCGCCTCTGCTATCCGGGCCTCCGCTCGTCTGCCAGGGCCTCCGCTCGTTCTCGCCCAGTGCCTCCGCTAGTTCCTCCCAGTTCAGTGCCTCACGATTCGTTTCTCCCAGTGCTTCCGTCGTTCTCACCAGTGCCTTCAGATGTTCTCTCCCAGTGCCTCCGCTCTTTCTCTACCAGTGCCTCCCGTCGTTCTCTTCCAGTTGCCTCCGCTCGTTCTCCCCAAGTGCATCCGCCGTTATATCCCAGTGCCTCAGTTTTGTTTTATTCCCACAGTGACGCAGATAGTTCTCTCCCAGTTGCCTTTAAGCTCGTTCTCTCCCACCCAGCGGGGTGCATTACGCTGTTATCTCCCAGTGCCTCGCCCAGTTTTCTCTCACAGTGCCTCGATAGTTTCTCCAGTGCCTGTACACGCACGGCCAGTTTATCTCCCAGATGCTACGCCCGGTCTCTACCAGTCTTGCCTCCGCTCGTCTCTCCCATCAGTGCCTCCGCTCGTTCTCTCCAAGTGACTCAGCTCGTCTCCCCAGTGCCCTCTCCGCTGTGTCTCTTTCCCATGCCTCGTGCTGTTCTCTCCCAGTGCCCTTCCGCTCTTGCTCTCCCAGTGCCTTCGCTAGTTCTCTCCCAGTGCCTCGCTGTTATCTACAGTGCTCCGCTCGTTCTCTCCAGTGACTACGCCGTTCTCCAAGGGCCTTACGCTCGTTCTATCCCAGTGCCCGCTCGTTATATTTCACCTAAGGGTGCCCCCCGTCGTTTCTCTCCAGTGCCTTTCTTCAGCTCGTCCTTCTCACACAGTGACTCCGCGAGTTCTCGTCATGGGCCTTCCCTCAGCTCGTTCTCTCCAGGCCTTCACTTCGATCGTTCTTCCCTATTGCCCGCTAGTTCTCTCCCAGTGCCTCCGACGGTCTCTCCCAGTGCCTCAGCTCGTGCCTTCCAGTGCTCGCTCGTTCGCTCCCAGTGCCTCCGCATGTTCTCTCCCACGTGCCTCCGTCGTTCTCTCCAGTGCCTCTTCCGCGTCTCTCCCAGTCCCGCTCGTTCTCTCCCAGTGCCTCCGCCGTTCTATTCCCAGTGCCTCCGCTCGTTCTCTCATACAAGGCCTCCGCTGCTTCTCTCCCTAGTGCATACGATCTGTCTCTCCCAGTGCCTTCCGCTCGTTCTCTCCAGTGCCTGTCCGCTCTCCGTTCTTCTCAAGTGACTTTTCCGCTGTTCTATCCCAGTGACCTTTTTTTTTTTTTCCGCCGTTCTATCCCCAGGGAATCGCGCGTTTCTCTCAGGCCTCCTCGGCGCGTTCTCTCCCAGGGCCTTTTAATGCCGTTTATCCCAGTGCCTCGCTCGTTCGATCACAGGGCCCTCCGTCGTTCATCCAGGGCCTCCGCTCGTTCTTCCAGTGCCTACGCTGTGATCGACAGTGCCTCCGCTAGTTCGCTCCAGGGCATCCGCTAGTTCTCTCCCAGAGGCCTCTCCGCCTGTGATATCCCGTGCTAGCTGTCTACTCCCAGTGCTCCGCTAGTTCTCTCCCATGCCTCTAGCTAGGTCTCTCCAGGGCCTTCCGCGGTTCTTATACCAGGCCTCCGAGTTCTATCCCGTTGCTCGCATTTTCTCTCCCAGGGCCTTCTTTTCGCTTTTCGGCTCTCCAGCGTTGAATCAGCTGTGATCTCCAAGTGCCTCCGCTCGTTATCTCCCAGTGCCTCCCAGCTCGTGGCTCTCCCAGGGACTACTTTAGATCGTTCTCTACCGGGACTCGCTAGTCTCCCAGTGCCTTCCCGGCTAGTTTCTTTTCCGTGCTACATCGTTATGCTACCAGTGCCGCCGCTCGGTCTCTTCCAGTTGACTCCGCGCGTCTCTTTCCCAAGTGCTCGCTGTTCTCTCCTCAGTTGCCCTCCGCTGTTCTCTCCCAGGGCCGCTCGTTCTTCCCAGTGGCCTCCGCGTTCTCTCCCAGTGCACCGCTAGTTTCTCTACAGGGCCTTCGTATCGTTCTCTCCCAGTGACCCGCTCGTTCTCCCAGGCCTCCGTCGTTATCCAGGGGCCTCCCGATGTGATATCCCGTGCCTAGCTCGTCTCTCCCAGTGCTTCGCTCGTTCTCTCCCAGGCCTCAGTATGTTCTCTCCAGTGCCTGTTCCGCCCGTTCTCTCAGTGCCTCCCGCACGTTATATCCCAGTGCCTACGAGTTCTATTTTCAGGGCTTACGCTCGTTCTATACCAGTGCTCGCTCGTCCTCCACGGCCTCCGCTCGTTCTTCCCAGTCTCGGCATGTTCTTCCCCAGTGCCTCCGCTCGTTCTATCACAGTGCCTCCGCTAGTTTATCCCAGTGCATCCAGCTCTCTTATCCCACGTTGCCTTCCCGTGTGCTCTCCAGTGGCCTCGAGCGTTCTCTCCCAGTGCCTTTGCTCGCTCGTTCTCTCCTTAGGCCTCTCGCTCGTTTATATCCTAGTGCCTCCGCTCGTTGCTTCCCAGTTGCCTACGTCGTCTATCCAGTGCATTCCGCTCGTCTCTCAGTGCCTCCGCGCGTTCTCTCCAGGGCCTACGTCGTTCTCTCCAGTGCCTCCGCTCGTTCTTTCCAGTGACTCCGATAGTCTCTCCCAGGGCCTACGCTCGTTCTCTCCAGGGCCTCGCTCCTTCTCGCCAGTGCTTAGCTCGTTCTCTCACAGTGCCTCCGCTAGTTTCTCTACCAGGCATCGCTCGTCTCTACCAGTGCCTACGGCTCGGTCCTCCAGTTGCCATCGCCGTTCTCATACCAGTGCCTACGCTCGTGCTCTACCAGTGCCTCCGCTCGTTATCTCCTTAGTGCCTCGCTCGGTCTCTCCCAGTGGACCTACGCTTCTCTCCCCGGGCCTCCGTCGAGTTTTCTCTCCCAGGCCTCGTATGTTCTCTCCAGTGCCTCGCTCGTCTCTCACAGGGATCGATGTTTTCTCTCACAGGGCATCGCAGTATCTCCCAGTTTGCCTAAGCCGTTCTCTCCGTGCCTCGCTCGTTCTCTCCCGTGGCCTCCGCTCGTTCTCTCCCAGGCCGTTTTTTCCGCTCTCGTTATATTTATCCATAATCACTGAGATCTCTTGCAGTCTCCATATTTCTCACTGAGGACCTATCCTTAGCCGTGATCACTGAGACTTCTATATGCGGGCACTTAATCACTGAGTCTTCCTCAGCCTTTCCTAACGAGCCTTCCAGCAGCGCACATACTCACTTAGCCTATCCGGTAAGCATATACCACTGAGCCTCTCCTGCGCATAATACGCACGAGATCTCCTGCAGCTATACTCACTGAGCCCTCCCTGCAGATTATACTCCACTGGAATCTATGCACAGCCCATAACACTGAGATCTCCTTGCCAGCCTATATCAGCGACTTCCTTCAGCTGTAATACTGAGTTCTCTCGGCAGCATATACTCACTGAGCATCTACTGCAGACTTTATACTAACTGAGCCTCTCCTGAGCCTATACTCACTGAGCCTCGCCGCCGCTTACTCTCAATGAGGAAGATCTGCAACTATACGCATGAGCTCCCTGAAGCCATAAAAAACTCACTGAGCCTCTCCTGAGCCGATACTAACTGAGCTATAATGCACCGCATACTTCATTGAGCCTCTCCGGCAGGCGCTACTCAATGAGACTCTCTGCAGCGCATAATATGACCTTTCCTGCGCTTTACTCACTGAGCCTCTAGGAACAGACTAGATCACTGACAGACTCTGCAAGCTCTATCACTGAGCTCTCTGCACATACTCAATGAGCCTCTAAGCAGCCTTATACTACTTGAGCCTCTCCGGCAGCTCTACTACAATGAGCCTCTCCTGCAGCGCATTAATCAATGAGCCTCTCATGCAAGCCTTTTAATCACCGAGGCCTCCTACCTGCAGCCTTTAACACTGAGTCCTCATGCAGACTTTAATCCCAGAGCCGCTCCTGAAGCCTTTTCTTTCATACTACGGAGGCCTCTCCTGCAGCCTTACTCACGGAGCTTCTGCAGCCATACTCACTGGGACTCTACTGAGCCTATACTAACTTAGCCTCTACCGCCTTACCATGAGCCTCTCATGTAGCCTATACTCAATGAGGCCATATACTGCAGCCCTATTCTCACTTAGCCTCTCTAATGCAGGCCTATTACTCACTGGCCTCCTGCAGCCTTTATCACTGAGCATTCCTGATGCCCATACTCACTGAGCATTTTCTACTGCAGCCTACATCACTGAGCCTCCTGCAGGACATAACCAGAGCCTATCATGCAGCCTAGACTCCCTCGGCATCATCCGCAGCAGTATACTCATGAGCCTCTCCTGCAGCCTTTTACTAATTGAGCCTCCTACTGACAGGCAATATACGAACTGAGCCTCTCCTGAGACATTACCACTGAGCCCTCCTGCAGCCTTTACTCACTGAGTATCTCCTGCAGCATATACTCAAATGGCCTCTCCTGCATCCCTTAATCATGAGCCTTTCCGCCAGAATATACTAACTGAGCATCTCCTTGCAGCCCCCCCAACTCACTGAGCACTCTCCGCCAGATTACTCAATGAGTCTCATCCGGAAGAATTTATCACTGAGCTCTCCCTGCAGCCTTTATTCACGCGTTCTCCGAGCAGCCTATTACTAAATGAGCCTCGCTGCAGCCTCTACTTATGAGCGCTTATCTGCAAGCCCATACTCAGAGCCTCTCCGCAGTGCATACTCACTGAGTATCGCCGCAGCGCATACTCACTGAGCCCTACTGCAGCGCTAATCACTGAGCCTCCCTGCAGAGCATACTAATGGGCTCTCCTGCGCCTTACTCATAGCCTTCCTGTAGCGGCATACTCACGGAGCCTTTCTCAGCTTGCTTTATACTAAAAGGAGCCTATCTGCAGCCTTACTCACGAGCCATCTCCTGCAGCCCTTTATAATGAGTCTCTCCTGCAGCGGCATTACGAATGAGACTCTCCTTCAGATTTTATCACTGGTTCTCGGAGCATACTCATGAGCCTCTCCGCAGCATTTAATATGGCCTATCCTGCACAGACTTTCCCCTGAGCCTCTCTCTGAGCCTATACTCACGAGCCTCTATGCGCTACTCACTGAGCCTTCCTGAGCCTTTTCCTCAATGAGCATCTCCGGCAGCGCCATTGTACTCACTGAGCCTTTCTCTGCAGTCCTTTACTCACTGAGACCTATGTGAAGCGCAACTCACTGAGCCTCTCTGCAGAGCATACTCATGAGCATTCCTGCAGCCCAACTCATGAGCCTTCCTGCAGCCTTACTCACGAGCGCTCCTCCAGTGAATAATCAATTAGCCTACCTACAGCCTTACTCACTGAGCCTCTCCCTGCAGCCTATACTTATATAATGAGCCTCTATGCAGCCTTAAGCATGAGCCCTCTCCGCAGCCCATACGCCTGAGTCTTATCTGCATGCCCATACGACTGAGTTCCTCCTGCATTGCACCAATAACTGAGTTCGCGCGCCCATACTCTACTGAGTCCCTTCTGCAGTGCACACGACACTGATTCACCTCCATGCAGTGCCACTCACTGGAGTCTCTCCTGCAGGCACACTAACTGAGCCCTCCTGAAGTGCACTCCTGATCCTCTCCTGCAGCCCCTAATCACAGAGTCTTCTGCAGTGCCCATCACTGAGTTTACTGCAGACTTACTCACGGAGTCTCTCCTGCGTGCACAATCACTGAGTCTCTCCTGCAGGGAACAATCACTGAGTTCTCCGCGTCCACACTCACTGGCTCTCCTGAGCCTTTAATCATGAGTATCGCATGCAGTGCACATCACTAGTCTCTACTGTTAGTGCAACTCCTGAGTCTCTCTGCATGCACAATAATGGAGTAGTCTCTCTGCCAGTGTCACCATCACCGGTCTCTTCTGCGCGCACACCTGAGTCATCTGCAGGGCAAACTCACCGAGGTCTCTCCTGCAGCACACACACCGAGTACTATCCTGCGGCGCACTCCACTGCGGCCCTACTGCAGCGCCCAATCACCGAGGTCTCTCATCGCCAGAACACACTCACTCGAGTCCCTCCGCAGCGCACACTCATTGAGTCTCCTCCGCGTGCACACCGCACTGAGGCTCCTACGCAGTGCACACCCGGATTCCATCCTGCAGTGAACACTCACTGAGTCTCTCCTGCAGTTGCACATAACGGTACACTCCTGCAGTGCACTCCCGATCCTCCTGCAGCCCATAAGCCGAGTCTTCCTGCAGTTTGCACACTCACTGGTCTCTCGGCAGCCTTAACTCAATGAGTTCCTCTGCAGTGCACACTCACTGAGTTCTCCGCAAGTGCACACTCATGAGTATCAAGCAGTGCATCCTCACTGAGCCTCTTCCTGAGCCTGTACTCACTGAGTGTCTATCCGGCAGTGACACTCCAGAGTATCTAATGTAGTGCACCACTCACTGGTTCTATCCTGCGTGCACAAAAGGATCCTCTCTGCGTGCACACTCAACCGAGGCTCGCATGCAGGCACATCACTGAGTCCCTACCTGCCAGCGCACACTCACGAGTCTCCTGAGACACACTCACGAGTCAGCTCCTGCAGAGCACACTCATGAGCCTCGCAAGCGCAACTCAAGGGATCTCTGAGCACACATCACTGAGTCCCTCATGCAGCGCACACTAATTGAGTCTATCGGAGTGCACACTCACGAGTCTCACCTAGTTGGACAACATGAAATCTCCAGATTTTGGCTGTTTTCTCGCTGCATCTGACAGAGCAACACAGAGGGCCCTTACTGCACCCTTGGGCATACAATGCGATTGACGCTTACATATACAGTACGGGCAACATAATCATATATGACTAGTGTGTACCGAGTCAGTGGAAAAAGTACAGAGTACCCACCAAAAATGAACATTTTACAGGGTACGGGTAGCCAGAATTACTGAGCCGGATGCGGAGGGTGAGGACGACCGCTGCGGAGGTGATGAGGAGTACCACGGCGGAGAGTACTATAAGTAGCACAGGGTAGGCTCGGATATGTCTTGCTTTGGGCTGAATAATATGCACAGATCGGTATTATATAGGTGCATCAAAGGGCATGTGGGCCGTGTATAAATGGGAGATAGCAACGTTGGTAAAAAAGTATTATCTTAAGCAGGACCCCGGGTCTCACTCGAGTAGTAGACTGCGCGCCTCATTCAGCCCACAGGACCTAATAAATACAAACCCATCTTAGTATTGAAGAGAGGGCTGGAAACATCAGCAGCTACAATCTGACCTGTCGCTCACGGTGACCTGTCGCTCACGGTCACCTGTCACTCACGGAGACCTGTCACTCACGGAGACCTGTCACTCACGGAGACCTGTCACTCACGGAGACCTGTCACTCAAGTCACGGCAATCACGCGACTGTCACTCCCGGTCAACTGTCACTCACGGAGGACCTGTAATCACGGAGACATGCATCACAGTAACCTGTAACTCGGTACCTGTCGCCACGGTCACTGTCACCAGGGATCTGTCATCACGGAGGAGACCTGGATCACGGTCACCGTCGCTCACGGGTCACCTGTCGCTCACGGTTTACCGTCGCTCCCGGTAACTAGTCATTCACGGAGACCTGTTCACTCCCGGAGACCCGCATCAGGAGGGACATGTCACTCTGGTGATCTGAGCTCCGGTGAACTGTCGCTTACGGGACCTGTCGTCACGTGAAATGTCCTCACGGTGACCTGCTTCGGTGACTGGCGCTTCGGTACCTGCGCTTACGGTGACCTGTCACGCACCGGGTGACCTGTCGCTACGGGGACTGTCTGCTCACGGGGACTGTCGCTCACGGGTGAAATGTCGCTACGGTGAATGTCGCTTACGGTGACTGTCGCGTCCGGTTACCTGCGATCACGGTGACCTGTCGTCACGGTGAACTGTCGCTAACGGTGACCTGTGATCCCGGTGACCGTCACGCACGGGTACTCGCTTACGGTGATCTGTTCGCTACGGTGATAGGTTCGTTGTACGTGACCTGCGGCTCCACGGTGGGTGGACCGTAGCTCACGAGGGAAACTGTAGCTCCGGTGACCGGTCCCGCGGTGGGACCGCGCTCACGGTGCCGGCGACTTACGGGACCCTGCGATACCGGTGAACGGTCGGCTCACGGTGACGTCGCTCACGGTGACTGTCGGCGCGACGGTTGACAGGTCGCTACGGTGACCGTGTAGCTCACGGTGTGTCGCTCACGGTGACCTACGCTAACGGTGAACTTCGCTTAACTTGGGTGGTGACCCGACGCTTACGGGAACGTAGCCACGCGACATGTAGCTCACGGAAGACATGTCGCTCCGGAGACCGTCGCTAACGGTGGGACTGTCGCTCACGGAGACCGTCGCTCACGGAGCCTGGCTCACGGAGACCTGTCGTCACGGTGACATGTCGTCACGGGACCTGTAGCTCACGGAGGCCTGTAGTCACGGAGACATGTAGATCACGGAGATGTTTTTCTAGGCTACGGTGACCTGTCGCTGCACGGAGAATGTAGCCTCACGGTTGACCTGACGCTTACGGAGACCTGTAGCGCCGGGTGACGTAGCTCACGGTGACGTTCGACTCACGTGTCGCTCACGGTGACCTGTCGATAACGGTGACCTGTCGCTCACGGTGACCTGTCGCGCACGGTGACCTGTCGCTTACGGTGACCTGTCGCTCACGGTGCTGGCGTAACGGTGACTGTTCGCCTCACGTGCCTGCGATCACGGTGACCACGGTAGCTTACGGTGACCTGTCGCTCACGGTCGCTCACGGTGAACGTCGATCACGGTGACTGTCGCTCAAAGGTTGACCGTCGCCGCACGGTGGGTGACTGTCAGTTAAGGGACCTGTGCTCACGGGACCTGTCGCGTAACGGTTGGACCGTCGTAACGGTACTGTTGTATGGGTTGAGCATGCAAAAAACTAATTTCTAAGCCAGCTTTTTTTGCGTCTACCTGAGCTGACGTGTCGGATCAACGCAACTTTCGCATTTGCTAGGGTACGTTGCTTAGGCATCGCTTAAAGTCAGTTTTAGAGGCAATGTTTGCCGTGCTTAGGGCTAGCCGAGAGGCTGCTTCAGTCCTGCGTGGAGGAAGCAGAGGGGGCGGGGATGCAGAGTGGGAGGGGCCGAAGAGGGGGCGGGGCCAGAGCTCAGATGCAGAGGCTGTTCAGGTCAATGCGGTGTATCATGCAGAGGGGGCGGGGCTGCCAGAGGTGCGGGGGCCGTGCACGAGGGGGAGGGGCCGGGCAGAGGGCGGGGCCTTGCTGCAGGGATGCACTGCGCAAAGAAACGCCTGCTCCTCCTCTGGCTTACCCGACAGTTTTAGAGCAAATGGGGGGAACAGGGCAGGCTAGTTATACATCGCGCAGGTGTGTTCGTGGTGTGTGTGTGGGGTGTGTAGTGTGGGTGTGTGTGTGTGTAGTCTGGAGATTGGGGGGGGGGGGTGGGGGAGAGAGAGGTTAGAGTGGGGGATGTGCGGTGTGATAGGTATGAGGGGGGGTGGGTGGGTGGGTGCGTGGGTGTGAGAGGGGGTGTGTGTGGGGGGGGAGATAGGGGAGATTGGGTGGGGCTCGGGGGGGGTGGGGGTGCGCAGATGGGGGGTGTGGGGGGAGAGAGGAGATGGGGGGTCTGGGTGGTGGGGGGGGTAGATATAGTAATTGGGGGGGTGCGTCGACTGAGAAGGAGCGAGGGCGTGGGGGGGGGGGGGGGGGTGAGGGTGCTGTGTGGTGTGGTGGGTGGGGGGGGGTGGGGGGAGAAGAGGGGGTGGGTGTGTGGTCGGTGTGTGAAGATAGGGAGATTTGTGTTGGGGGGGGTGGTGGGGAGAGAGAGTAGGGAGATTTGGGGGGGGGGGTGTATTAGAGGCTAGATGGGGGGTGTGGCTGTGCCTGTGTGGGGGGTATATGGTGTGTGGGGGGTATGTGTGTGTGTGGTGATATATGTAGAGTTGGGGGGGGGTGGGTGTGTGTGGGTGGGTGTGTGGGTGATGTGTGTGTGCGGTGTGGTGGTGTTGTGTGTAGGGTGTGTGGGGTTGGGGTGGTGTGTGGGTGTGGGTTTTGGTGTATATGGATATGTGTGGTGTGTGTGGGGTGTGTGTTGGTGTGTGGGTGTGTGGGTATAGATCGTATAGTTGTGTGGGGTGGTGTGTTGTTATATGTATATTTGTGTTGGTGGGTGGGTGTGGGGTGTGTGTGTGTGTGGGTGTGGGTGTGTTGTGGAATATAGTATATGTGTGTGTGTGGTGTGTTTTTATATGATATTTGTATGTGTGGGTGTAGGTATATATGTGGGGGTGTGGGTGTGTGGGTGTGTATAGTATATTTGGTGTGTGGGGTGTGTGGTGTGTGTGTGTGTGTGGTGTGTGTGTATAGTATATGTGGGTGTGTGTGGGGTGTGTTGTGTGAGTGTTGTGTGTGGTGGTGTGTGGTGTGTTGTGGGTATATGCAGCACACGGGTGGGTACTAGGTTGGCGAGTGATTTTTGGTGATGTTGCAACCCACTGTGATATGTGGGTGTGTGTGTGTGTGTGTCGTATATTTGGTGTGTTGTGTGTATATTGTGTGTGGATATGTAATAATTTTTTTTGTTGTGTGTGTGGTGTGTGTGTGTGTGTGTGTGTGGTGGGGGTGTGTGTGCGAAGTATATAGGGGATAATTGGGGCTGGGGGTGTGGTGTGGATAGAGGAGGTGTGTGGGGCGTGTGGGGGTGGGTGGTGGGTGTGTTTTATATGTATATTTGGGTGTGTGGTGTAATGGTATATTGGTGTGAGGGTGTGTAGCTATGTATAATTTGTAGGGTGTGTGTGGCGAGATGTGTGTGTGTGTGGGGGTGTGTGTGTGGTGTGTGTGGGTGTGGGTGTATGGATACGTTGGGTGGTTTGTGGTGGGTGTGTGGGTGGTGTGGGTTGTTATATTGGGGTTGTGGGGGTATGTATACTGTGGGTGTTGTATATCTGGTATTATATTTGGGTAGTGTGTGTGTGTGTGTGTGTGTGTGTGTGTGTGTGTGTGTGTGTGTATATATATTTTTTTTTATAACTTAAATTTTTTATTGAGTCAGAACAGCATAAAATACATTACAGAATACTTTTGTCTTGTAAGTAAACAATATTCTAACAACTGTGTAAGTAACAACAAGGTCCTACTGTGCTTCGGGACCCGGTCTTCCAGGTATTTTGGTGTGGACCATACAGTCCAAGCCGTCTCTACTTAAGTGGACAAACAGACACTTATAACTCAACTTAAAAGGGGAGACAATACATACTCACACAAAAAAATAAGGAGAGGGGAGGTCGAGGCGGGGTGGGGAGGTTGGGGGTGAGGTAGGGGGAGTGCGTTGGCAGTAGATGCAACACGTGGCCCCGTGCTAAGCATCACGGACGTTTGCAAGCTGAGTCGTCTCTCACATTACTTACATTATTATGCTGCTATAAAGGGTCTTGGGTGTATAGAATACCTCCTGTAAGCCCCTCCCAAGGAGAACGCATCTACTGCTATCAGAGCCATATTGAGGACCTCTCAATCCCCGGGATATCTGTCTGTGCCAGCCAAGGCGTCCAGACTTTTAGAAAATTGTCACCAGTATCGTTAACTAAACTCGTTAATTTTTCCATCTGGCAAATGAACCAAATTCGATTCCGAATCTTTGGGATGGTTGGGATCTCAGATTGTTTCCATAATGCTGCGATCTCGCACCGCGTTGCAATTGCAAAATGGGCAATTAGTTTGTTATGTGCTTTGGAGAGGCCCGTCAATGGCCTGTTCAGTAGGAACAACCACGGGTCTGGGGGAATGGTGAGATCGAACAGTCTCTGTATCCAATGTCTAATCGCCTCCCACAGTGGAGAGATCCGTGGACAAGACCACAGCATATGTAACAGGTCGGCTGTTCCTCCGCGCTGGCGGGGGCACAGGGGGGAGGATCCCGGCACAAACCTTGATAATTTCTGTGGGGTGAGGTACCATCGCATTAGGACTTTATATGCGTTCTCCTTGAGAGTGGTGCATATGGAGCTCTTCGCTGTGGCCATAAATATAGCGCTCCATTCCTCATCCTCTAAGTTTTCTCCCAAATCTGTTTCCCATTGAGATCGAAATGAGGGTATCTGCTGCTCACGCTCACCAGAACTGATCACTTCTCCGTATAGCTGAGATGTAAGTCCCTTCGTGTCGGTCTCAGGCAGACAGAGCTTTTCGAAAGATGTTAATAGGGGGTATGGGGCAAATTTGTTATAAAATGCCCTGATCTGGAGGTATCTAAAGAATTCTGAGTGGGGAATCTCGTTTTCTTCCCTGATATGGTCGAATGTTTTGATTTTTCTGTCATGACCCTCCAGATCTCTAATCCGATTGTAGCCCCTCTGTCTCCAGATTGAGATATTACTGACTGATAGACCCGGAGCGAAATCAGGGTTATTCCAGATGAGTGTCGCCATGGAGTGTTTTGTCGTGAGGGAATGCCGAATTTTCGTAGACTCCCAGATTGACACTGAGTTGGTCACCGAGGAGAGCGGCATGGCGGTGAATTTTCGCGCCGTTTTAGGTAACCAAATTAAGCTGCTCAGTTCCAGAAGTGCACATGCAGCATTTTCTAATTCTACCCATCTCTTTAACTTTGGGTTAATTTGCCATTGTACAATCTGACTTAATTGTGCCGCCTTGTAGTATGATACCAGGCAGGGTACTGCTAGGCCGCCCGCCACCACAGATCTTTTCATATTTAATTTACTTACTCTCGGTTTTTTACCTCCCCAGATAAATTTGGAGATTTCAGATTGAAGCGAGTGCAAGTCCCTCCAACTGAGTGGCACTGGAAGAGTTTGGAAGAGGTATAATATACGAGGGAGTAAGTTCATTTTGACACTATGGATACGTCCGATCCAGGATATCCTTTTGGATGTCCACTTCCGTAAATCAGATTTTAAGGTCCGAATCAGGTTGGGGTAATTTGCATTGTACACGTCTTTTACAGTTTTGGTGATGTGGACACCCAGGTATTTTATGTGGTTTTGTTGCCAGTTAAATTTGAAATTCAATTTTAGTAATTTCTCCATGTGTCTAGGGAGGTTGATGTTGAGGGCTTCCGACTTGGATTGATTGATTTTGAAGCAGGAGACCTTAGAGATTCGATCTAGTAGGTCGAATAGGTTTGGTAGGGAAGTAAGGGGTTTTGTGATAATCAAGAGGATGTCATCCGCCTACAGGGCCGCTTTATGGGTCTGGGAGTATGCGTTTAACCCTGAGATGTCTGGGTTTCCTCTGATTTGTGCCGCCAGTGGTTCGATACATAGGGCAAATAAAAGCGGGGATAATGGGCAGCCCTGTCTCGTGCCACTCTTTATTTGGAATGGCAGAGAGGGGTAGCCTTGGTGTATGACCCTGGCGGTGGGGTTAGAGTATAGCGACAGAATCGCCTCACTCACCCGATCTCCAATGCCAAATGTTGCGAGCGTCTCCTTTAAATATGGCCAGTCTATCCTATCGAAAGCTTTTTCTGCATCCAGACTTAACAACATGCTTTGAGTTGCCTTACTATTTGCCAAATCCAACAGATCAATAAATCGTCGTGTATTATCCGCTGCTTGCCGGCCCTTGATAAATCCGACTTGATCTGGGTGTATAAGTCTGGGTAGGATGAGACTAAGTCTATTGGCCAATAATTTAGCGTATAATTTAACATCAGTGTTAATTAATGATATAGGCCGGTAACTTTTGCAATCTAGTGGGTCTTTCCCAGTTTTATGAATTAGTGATATTGACGCCTTTAACATCTCCTTGGGGATGGGGGCTCCCGCTAAAATAGCGTTAAACATGCGGAGCAACCTTGGGGCGAGTAGCGTTGTAAATTTCTTGTAGTAAAGCCCTGAGAATCCATCAGGCCCAGGGGCCTTTGATGGCTTCAGTTCTTTAATGGCCTGAGATAGTTCTTCAATAGTGAAGTCAGCATTCAAAGCTGCTCTATCTGTGTCCGTCAATCTCCCTAGTTCCAAGCTGGCTAAGAAATCTCTTAGGGCACCGCTCGTTGTAGAGTTATGTGCCACTTTTTCACCGTTATACAGAGTCTCTCATAGAAGGAGCCGAATTCGTTTACTATTTTCTGAGGATTAGACGTGGGGGTACCAGATTTTAAGCATATAGCTTGGATGTTATACTTAGCTTGCCTGTCCTTTAGCATGCGGGCCAGCATTGTATCCGGCCTGTTCGCTTTCTCGTAAAATTTCCTCCTTGACCAACTCAGTGAATTGTCAGCTCTGGAAGCTAGTAGCATGTTAAGTTCAATTTTGACATCCTTTACCTCCTGTAAGGTTTTGGGGTCTAAATTATTTTTATGGTTAGAGGAGAAAGTCTGTAATTTGTTTTGGAGATTAGCAACGATGATGATCGGAGCCCAACCCTTTGGACGGACACACAGCGCCTGCGGAGTCCCTAACTGACTCTGTGAACTGTGATGATGCTCGCTGTACTATAGGCCATCCCTACAGCACAGCAACCTAGAATGGCTTCAGGGGAAAACTCCTATGGGCCTACGGGGAACCTGTCCTATGTAAGTGGGTACCTGACCCCCTGCACTCGCACTACCTCTTCCCGTACCGCCCGAGTCCCCTCTGCCTCACTCCTACCTAACCCTTCCAATCCCTGCAGCAACGCACTGCAACCTCACACGGTGCTCTCTTGTCAGCCCTCACAGCACTGACCGCTGTGACCCGACAAGAATGCACACCACGAACCTAAGGGCAGGGTCCCTAACTTGGGGCCGTCCCTTATCACTTACCCACTAATCTAATGGGGAGTTGGGGCCTATCTGCGACCTGGGGGACCTTACCTGGTGCAGGAGCCACTTTCTCACCGCACCCTTCCTTCCCCTTCTTGCTCCCAGCTCCAACTGAACTGCGTGCTACCAGCCCGCAAAATGTATCTTTATCCCTGCCTTGGAATCCTTGGCCCTCATTGGCCACTATCAGGCACCTGGTGTCTCCCTCGCTATGCCCCATGGGATTTGTAGTCCTGGGGAGCCTGTCTGAGCATTAGGGCCGCGTGCGCGATTCTCCTGCGCATGCGCGAACACCTAATGGCCGCCGCAACCTTTCCTTGCCTGTTCCCTCACTCGCGCGACTTCTCCCTGGCTCCTGTGAGCTTTCTGCGCATGTGCGATCACTGCGCATGCGCGAATATTTGCAATGGCGGCCCCCGGTAGCCGGGTGCGCCACCAAGCCTCCTAAGGCTCTCACCGCTCCCTGCTCCGGCCCCCACCTTTGGAAGCAGCCGGCGGGTCCGTCGCTGTCTCCGGCGGCACCCGCGACCGCGCAGTTCCAAAGGAGGGGGGTCTCTAGGAGCCACTGGAGACCAGGGCTACACTCTCCTACTGGTGAAAAATCCAACGACCCCGCTTGGGGAACGACGCCAATCGGCATAAGATTATACAATGAAAATGCAGTGCATAATATGTACAACTTATCACTCTGGACTTTAAACATCAGGGTACAATGCAATCTCCACATGATACCCGAGGCCCGCTGAGACCATTTGTGGGGTGCCCCTAACTGATCAGGTGGGGGTACCGCACTTTTGCATTCGTGAGCCTCCCCCGGAAAAATCTCTTGGAGAGCACGCTCGAGGGCAACAGTCACAGGGTCCTTATTACTTCATCCCCCTGGTGGACGGAATAGTACCATGTCTCTTGGCCAGACCTTTACCCGGCCATCCGCGGCATGGATGCGATAGGCTAGGAGGTCTTGGCCTTTTCCATGGTCCACCACATGGTGAATGGAGCGCTCCTTTTTGGGCTTAAAGGAGGCAATTTTTACTAAATCCCTCGACACACAGTCCTTGTCCCTACATTCTTGCGAGGCTTCCACTGTGAAGCGAACAATGGGCAATGTCTCGGTTTCACCCGGCAGGGGGTAAAGGGTAGATACCTTACCACTGCAGTGATTCCCGATGGCCTACAGGTCCTCGGGGACACTGTCAGTTCCCACCTCGGCTGTCTCGGGACCTGTCCCCGGCACTTCTGGGGCAGTCCACTTACTTGCTGGAACCTCGGGAGCGTTGGATCCCAATCCTGGGACCATTTGGGTCGGAGCGCACAGGCTCATACTCAGGTCAGGAGCCTTAGTTCGGCCCTTTTCCACGGCCGCCTCCATCGGAGCCTGTGGGGCGTTAGGAGGTTCCTCACCACTCCGCTGGCTTGCGATGGGTTCCTCTTCATCTGGGACATGGTCAGGTAGGTACGGGTCCACTTGCACCACTGGACAGCTACCTTCTAAGGAGGACACGTCCGCCAGGACGCAATGCTGAGTGGAGCCATTCGCCCTGGTGGCCAGACTTAAGGAGCTATCGTGCTCTGCGGTCACCTGGAGGCTCACACCCAACACCCCTGGGGCAGACAACTCACCCTTGTCATCGTTAGCAGGTACTGATCCCAAGCCTGGGACCAATGGTACCTCTGTGGTAGGCCGGATTGGCCGTTGTAGGGCACACGGGCCCATATCAGGATCCGCAGCAGATGGGATAATTGGCTCTTTATCTCCAGCTTCACTTGTGTGGTTCGCCGGCGGGCCATCACCACAGCTGGTTGTTGGTCGCTGGAATCACTAAGAGAGGATGGGGGTAGAGACACCTTACCCTGTGATTCCGGAATCTGCGGTTCAGACAGGTCGCTCTCTCCACTAAGTAACCTCTCCATCCTTTTTCCTTCTTGTTCTTTCTTTATCAGGTCCTGTGCAGCACTTCTTCTGCGAGTCTTCCACCGCGCTAGGTCATCCTGCCACGTGTCATCTTCTTCATACCTCATGTCACACTTTAGCACAAATGCATCTAGTCCATTACAGTGTAACTTCTCGCAGTCTATTTCATTCCCAGGGGAAAAATACTCTGTCTCTGCAACAGTGTCTGGAACATCACTTTGGACACACAGGCCCCCTGAAACCTCTGGGATTAAGACAGACTGATTAGCAGTGTAACTCCCTTTAGTAGAGAGGTCAGGCTCCTCCTCTTCTGGCAGTTCTGTAGGCTGCAGCAGCCCGGGTTTCAGGAACTGCATCTCGCAGTCTGCATACTTGGGCCCTCGGGTCAATTCACCGACGGGGCAATCACAACCGCTCAGGCGGCAGTGCAGGCATCTTTCCCCATCTACCACTGTTATCGTGAGCACTAATGGTAATGTAGATAACTCGTCAGTCCAGCCACCAGTCACATTCCAGTCTTCTATTACACATGGGCACACTACCAGGGGTGAGCCTAACGTTGGGGCTCGTATGACTCTATACAGCCGAGGGTGTATGTCGCTGCATCCGTTAACTCTCTTATGGTGAACAGAAGTGGCTGATTGCTGCTCAAGGCATTCTCTCCCCCTGGTGGACTCTAGAGGAGGGGCACTTTCTATCAAGGAATAGTTCTGGCTCGGTGCTAAGCCACTCATGTTGCAGGGGCGGGGCTTAGGGTTTCCCGCCAATCCCGGACAACTTTCTGGAGGGTAATTCGCCTTCTCGAGTACAGCAGCACGTGCACGCTGCCAACTTGGGGGAAGTTGCCATGGCGCTGGGTCAGCGTAGACTAAAGGGTAACCCTCAGGGGGGCACCCTGGCATAAACAACGCGGACGGTGCATCTGACAGGCATATATCCCACGTGTATGTCACCACAAAAAGCATTGAGCTCCACGTGGACGTGGGGTCGTCATCTACATCTATAATAAAGGCGTTCTGCCACCCGGGGATTTTATGCAAATGATCACGGACCTCCTAATGTGATATATTGGCAGGAAGGCCTTCTACGGCCACCACACGGCGGGGCTAACATCTATTTTCAAGGCCCAGGCGAGGACCTCGTGTCCGGACTTAACAAACATGGTGGAAATTTGACAAAAAAAATGGAACAGGGCACCCCAGGTCTGGATCTCAGCAGCGCCTCCAAATGTAGCCCTCTTCCCCCCCCTAAGTGAGATTGGGGTGGGTGGTGTATCTGACTACTTCTCAGTGTGGTGCGATACCTGTTTGGCAACCAGGAGAGCTGAGCATCCGCCACGGGGAACCTGGGGTATGTGTATTATGAGTAACCCTGTACTCGGTGCAGCGCCTCCACCTGCGATGGTTCCCAGCAAAGCGGGAATTGTTCCTCGCAGGACACATATGAATAACCAGCACACCGTTTGTATAATAACCAACACCTTTACTTGTGCACACATGAACCATATAACAGCAACAGAATAACGGGTGTCCCTCTAATAGGAGACACTAATAACGTGAATCGTAAACCTCTCCCACCTACACCGGGTGATCCCACCCTGTGTCCAACAATCCCCACACAATGTCCCGCACTCTTACTGAGAGAGGATATGTGTGACTGCGCAGTCACTAGAAACTAATAAGGTCGTTGGTGCACTTGTTGAAAAAGGGGTTACCTGCCGAGCACTCCAGTGCTCGGGCCTGCAA
>WSYH01003697.1:0-63237 GCA_036426205.1 Ascaphus truei
ATTCATGTATTTATGTATTTATTTAGATGTATTTATTTATTGTGCTGCTGTGTGTGTGAATTTTTTTTATTGGGGTAGGGGTAGAGTGGGTGTGGGTGTGGGTTATTACACGGGATCCCCTCCCATCCCCACATTACATACAGTACAACTGCAACTAACAGAAACACAGGCAGGAGATTTAACCGACACAATAGGGGGAGGGGGCGCTACACAGATTAGTCAAAGAGGGAAGCTTAGCAGACCCACAATAGGGGGAGGGTTTTTACATAGATACAGTCAAGGCAGGGAATGAGTTTCTAACACACACAAATAGGGGGGGAGGGGGAGGGGTTTTTTACATAGATTAGTCAAGGCAGGGAAGTTTAAAACACACAATAGGGGGAGGGGGTATTACACAGTTTACAGTCAAGGCCGGCAGGTTTAACACACCATTAAAAAATGTATTAACCCTATTGCCTTAGAGCATCAAGTATGGTAATGAAGCAGCAATTTTTTTTTTTCTGTTTTTTAATAATATTGTGCAGAGCAGGGGTCCCCTGAGCATTAATTTCTGGCTCCAGGGAACCCCCTGCTCACTGTACAATATTATTAAAAATACAGGAATGCTGCTTCGTTACATAGCACATAGCCGCTAAGGTAAGGAACGAGTGGTTATTTATTATATGTGTTTATTTATACTGTCATGTGAAGAGGGTCGCCGGAGCAGAAACGTTTTGGTTTTAGGTCCGAGGGACCACCTGCTTCCCGAGATACAGGCCCCTTTAGGGGTGCCGGTATCCCTCTGCTTGGTGTACAGGGCCCGGTCAAGTGATCGGGAACTTAAATGCAGAGGGATACGGACCTCATAAAGGGGTTGATCTCGGGAAGGCAGGGGGTTCCCCGGACCTGAACCCAACGCGGTCATCTCCGGAGGACCCCAGCACACGACACTATTGAATAAAAATGTATTTTAAATTTTAAAATTTTTTAATGTGCCGATGTTTGCACGAGAGAGCAGCGGTTCTCTCTCTGCTGATAACACATCTCGCAGGGACGGCCTATAGTTACAATTGATGTGCATATACAGTACTGTATGTGTATGTTAGGGTTATAGGGGTTTTGTTATACAGTATGTATATACAGTATATACTCATTTACATTCATGATTTCTCGGCTTCAAAGACAACAGCTCGCAACGCCCCACCCCCCAATGTTTTTTACACAGCATTGCAGTATTGCAGCCAGCGGGAATAAAATGCTTAATCACGGTGTGCGAATAACGCAATACACCCCGGGAGAAAACGACACTAAACCGAACATCAACGGGATATTCCGAAATTCGCGGCGGAGCTAGCCAAGTTAGAATAAAGTTGGTCGCTACTGTACTGTATTGCTAGGAGGGGGGGGCGGGTTAGGTATTTCAGGTATGTATGTTGTTTGTAATTAATTTGGGGGGGGGCACAGAAATGGTTCTGAGACTGCGGGTTAACAACCCGTCGGCCTATAGTATCATTGCTGTGCAATATGTATGTATGTTAGTGGGGGTATAGGGGTTGGTTGGTGTAATATATTAGATGATATATATATATATATATATTATATATAAATATATATATATCTATTATATATACAATATATAGATATATTCAGTATATATTATATATATATATATATATATATGTATGTAGTATGATATGTAGTATGGATGTATGTATGTATGTATGAGGTATGTATGTAGGTATGTAGTATGTATATATATATATATATATATGATGTATGTATGTAGTATGTATGTAGTATGTATGTATGTATGTATATATATATATATATATATATATATATATATATATATTTATATAATTTATTATATATTATTTCGTTGAGGGCGTGTTGTTTATGTGTGGATTTTTTTTATTGTGGGTACGGTGGTGGCGAATTTGGTTGTAGCCCCAACGGTGGTTATTTAGGGCTTGCGGGTGGGTAGCGGGGGGCTAACCCCCCCCCCATTCATGGACCGTAGCGTATTAAACGCTAAGGTCATTAAATTGGTTAAGTCCACCCGCAACCCCCGCAAAGCCCTAAACAGCCACCAAGTGCAAATACCCCCTTCACCACCCCCCGCTACCCACAATAACCTGGCACGGTGTTAAACCCTTCATGATTAGCGGGTAGCCGCTAAGGTAATGAAGTGGGCGTTAAATGCATTTTTCCTGCCTCGATGCATGCCGGGGGGCTCCGGGCTGGTTATTAATGGGTAATCAGTCCGGAGACCCTTCGCATCATCCCGGCAGAAAAAAGGCCTGATTTTTTCTAAGTCTCGGACCTTGCCGCTGATTCGCCCCCAGCAAAAATTGCAAACTTTAGTGGCGGGCTGGATTTGCCATAAAAATCTCAATTCATTAGAGTGACGAAAAAATTTTTTCAAAAAAACAGGGGGGCAGCGAAAAGGCTGATCGGCTACTAGAATCAGCCGGTTTCAGAAGAAAGTGCAGATAAGTGGCGAACAGTGGTTATCAGGCCCCGGCGCCGAAATTTTTTCCGGTTAAAAAAAAGTCGAATTTGGAGCTTTCGGCGCTTACTGTATCTGGAAGGCAATATTGGCAAGAAAATGGCGAAAAATGGCTTTTCGGCGCTACTGCATGAGGCACCCTTAGTTCTCAAATAGACAGCTTTTTAGTTCATTGGGTTTTGGCAGCTCCAAAAACTAACAGAGAAAAAGTACAAAACGACTTACAATTAATACATGTTTGAAGATTACTGATGATTATGCTCACCTTAATCATAGCTTTAGCACAGAGAATATCACAGATTCATCATACAGTAGGTGTAGAGGCACTACTAAATTAGGGGTCACTGCCCAAAGGTACAGCTAAGAGGCGGCAGCAGGTATGTTCTGTGATTGGACATGCTCAGGCCGGATGTAACCGCCTCCCACTGTTACTCAAGTGCAGCTCCAGTGAGTGGGGAAACCCCCTATAGACTACTGGCACAGCCTGATTGTACCAGGACTTACTGCCAGGAGTAGGGCAGGTTAGTACATATTCAAAATTTACAAACCAGAGAAAGTCCAAATGAGTCAATAAATACCAACGGAAATTGCAAGGTATATTCAAACTTTTGTGGAGTACCTACGTGTGTGGTCACAAATCTATCCTGCGATCACACGCTGGTTTCTACATTTCTTTGGTGACTCGTTTTTGCCCAATATTACGTACAGTAATACCTCTAGAAGCAGCTCGGTAACGCGTGACCCAATGTTGGGATTTCTATATCGAGACAACATAGGGATATGACATGATAAGAGAGGGAGTGGGTAAAAACAATGACTGGCACTGAGAGTTTGAAGCAGGGAGCTGTCAAGTTACAGTGTCAGATCCTTGTGACCTGGCAAGTCACGTTTATCTACCTGTGCCTCAGGCACCAAAAACATAGATGTAAGCCCCATGGGGCAGGGACCGTGCCTGAAAAATGTTTCTGTAAAAGCGACTACGTAAAACTAGCAGCGCTATCAAGAAGTGCTATTATTAGGCTTATATTATCTAGGGGGCAGATTAAGAGATACGACTAAGCGAACATGGCGATTGGATTTTTGATCTTGTTTAATCCCTACATGAAAAGCACAATGATTGTACTCTGCTATCGATTCATTAGAACAGAATTACGCTGTGAGGCGTTGCGCGTATCTCTTTTACATTTAAAGAAGTTGAAAGATGTCACGATCCTCAGTCAAAAGAAGCATGATAAGTGGTTCCGGGAGGGCAGGGTCGAGCTACCTGGAAAATGTTTTCCTAATCTATCAACATAGACAGCACCAGGGTGAATGTTCTTAGAAACTAAAAATAATGGTTACAGGGTCTAGAGCAGGAAAATAATGTGACATTTGAAACAACAATTCATTCACGAGCCAATGTTGAGGTTTTAGCACCATTCGGCTGTTAAAATTTCAGCAGATGCATCACAATCGGGGCTGGGTACAGGTATTCCTATCTAGAAGCACAATGATTGTTGCCAATCGTGGTGCATGCCGCCAGATTTCCTAACTCATGTCGAAACAGGTAGGCACAAACTTCTATTGAGTTGCATGAGATAGTGCAGCGGTCAGCCTGTCACAGTTAATGAATACAACTCAATGTTTATTTAATCTGGTTGAAAAATAAAGTCTGACAATATAATATCATGTAGGTTTTGTCAATGGCCAACTACAATGAAGCTGGTTACTATTAAACATCTGTGTTCATTTGTTAGGTATACGACTATCCTCTGGCATGAAGCTCTAAAATGTAATATTCTCCAGGAAAACTGATATGAAGAGAGGCATTTCTCAGCAATGAATCAAGGTTAATGTGTGCTGTTCTTTGCATGCTTGGCTTGCTAAAACTTGTAATTTAGGCCGTGATCATATGGAGCAAAGGGAGAATTAGGGAGCTGTTTTTTAATGCCCCACAATAATATTAGGAATAAAGTATGTACCTTTAAATATCTACCGTTTCGTCAAAAGCATCAACCAGGTTTACATAGTGTAATGTTCCGCTGCTGAAGAGATCTTTGTCACGGCTTGATTCACAATTCTTACAATGGACACAGGCTGGTAGGTAAATAAATAATAAACAAAATACGGCTTGTAACTCACCCCTTCCACATCCTTCAATATGGTGAGAAGGGGTTAAATTAAACACAGATACCAAAAGTACTCATTTCTATCACCTAAAAGGAAGTTTATATGCATCATTACTGTTATTAGCGGCTTCTCACTATATATTAAATAGAGGCCAATAGGGCAATTACAATATGCATCTCTTGACATCGGTATATTAAGGTTCAGATTGAGTACACATTTTTCCATTTTTTCCTTCATGCTGATGAATCAATTTTAAACCATGGGCAGTGCTCCGTGTCACCCAGGAAACTGCTTCAAATGTTATACAAGTTGGAGTACCAAATATATATTTGTCAGAATAGTACATTATGCCATGTCCTAAATGAGTCGGTTTGATTCATACTGTAGCTTTACGTTGTTTTATATATTTGGATGTTATTTAACCACTTTGCTAATTAGTTTTATATGTGGCATTATATTTGCCAAAGCCTCCAACATTTGGACACATGAAATAGGTAAACTTTATTTGCTAGAGTATGTCAATGTGGGATAGATGAGCTTCCATTCAAGTGATCCCCCTCCATGAAGGAAGCACAATACACATACATTTAATCTATTATAAAGATCATATTTTCAATAAAATGTGTATTTAGGGGTTATTTGTATATACTAGAGACACCACATAGAAGTGTGTTTAAATCCCTTGAACAGGTTATCAAGAAAGATAAGATATCAATCTCCCAGCTGGCCTCAAAGCTAAGTTTTTCAGCAACAACGACATACTGGTAAATTGCGTACAACTGAATTAAAAGGTAAAATACCTGCTAAATGGGATGTCGGAGTGTGTCTATTTGCATTAGTTTATAGGACATTATTGTATTTCAAGCTTCTAGTATACATGGTGTTGCTTCTAGTATTCCACTTTAAGCTTTCCTGAGCAGGAATTTCCTTCCTATTGTCTATCTATGTCCCAGCAGAGATGGAGCCTTCCAGGTTATGGGCAGTAGACGGAAGCGTGGACTCAATGTCAGCCCTTTGGCATCCGGCCCCTGGCCCTGAATACTTACCAAATCACTGCCCTGTCAAAGATTGCTACTGCACACTAACAATTATTGTCAAATCTCATATCCAGACAAGTTGACAACCCCTCTGGTATGAACAGTATTGATGATGTGGGAGGACAGAATAAACCTGGCCCTTCTTTGGACCACCTCCACAGAGAAGAAACTTTCACCTATGTAACAGGGGAAGAGGAAAATGGCCTGCCATTCTGCATGCCTATAACTCTCCTTTTCTATTTTGACCAACTACCCCCATGTGCTCTCAAAAGAATTAAAAAATTCATTCTAAAGATGAGAAATCTCCACCTCCCTAGAAGGGATCCAAAAACCGCTTCTAAAACCTGATCTAACAGTTTTGCTGCCTCCTCCCTCCTTTAAGGCAATGGTGGAGCTACGGTGCCATCTTATCGATGTTCACCAGTGTCCTCTGCTCTTTGCCCTAGTTCTCCACTTAGCTCCTTTCTAACACCCACTCTTGACCTTTTAGCGAACTCGTGGCCATTTTGCACTTGTACTTAAATGACACTCCGTACCTCTACACTGCTTTCAACTGCCCAGCTTGCTGCGAGTGCACGAAACAGACGAAAGGAGTTCAGTTTTTATGAGGTCTCATTTTGGACATCCACAGGGTCCATCTCTTTCCCTTTTCCCACTGCAACGTTTCTTATTTCCCTTTCTGCCTGACTGAGTTCCTATCATACTTTCACCACCATGACCCCCATAAATCTTCCACTGGTATCCACATACTTAAGAGAGCCAAGCAAAGTGTTTCAGCTTCTCCCTCTATCATGAGCTTAAATGCAAAGGATGCAGCCAAGAGTCCCCCAAAAGATTTGCTTTTTCCTCCATCTTTTTCGTTCCTAGTTGTGTTTGTACTGTGGGGTTCCTATAGTGAGCAATAATGTCAGTATATTGACATACTATTCCTTCCAAACCGCTCTTTCACTGTCACCCACTAGGTGCATCCCACCGCTTGCTAGATAAGAAAAAGTAAGCGTCCCGGAAACTAGAATCTGAACCTCCTCTTTTCTATTGTCCTCTGATACCACACCATTTTCCATGTTCTCCCCTGGTGCCACAACTACAGACACCCCCCACCACCCTTCCTTTTCAGGAACCGCTGTACCCCAGCATGCCACATTGCACCCACTGGCTACCTGCACTGCCAGGAGTTGCTACCACAGTGAGGAGCCCCTTGAGGTGACAAACCCTGTGTGACCACCCCTAACCCATTCCGCGACAGCCTCCAATGCTACCTTCACCTCCCACCAAACCCCTGCACATATTGACCCCCACAAACTTACCACACAACCATGTCCCTACTCTCCCAACCCCAATGGAAAGCAGAACTCAACCAAGGGCTCTTAACACTCATTCTGCCCCTTTGCCCTAGCACTGGCCTTACATCCCTACTCCAACAGTGCTCTTGGCACGCCTAAATCCAATGACATAATGACACCTCAAAACCCAGAGCCTCCTGCCACTTGGGCACTCACCATGTTCCCCCACTGACTGCACTGTGACCTGAGCAGAGAAGTGACTACTGCCTCCCCCAGTGCTATCTGCCTCCCCCCCACTCCCCTCCTCCTCCCCTTGATACCCGCTACTCCATCTTTACTGCCCCCCTGTGTAAGCACCTCAAAAACTACCCTGTGCCAGTTCTAGCCACCCACTCCAGTGCCCAACCTGTCTTGTTGGACTCAGCAGCTGTCTGATGCTCGTCTGAGGGCGGACTACATCCTTTCGAGCCATTGGGCACCTCGCACTGCACCCACAGGGACCGGTGTATAGACCTTGCTGTTCTATGCAGTAGCTCCTGCTGCCACCGCTCCCTGCGGCATTTTTCTGCCAGAGGTAGGTCTTGCCACCTCTTGCAACTGTCATTGCTGGGGTACCGCTGTCATGTGCAGCCAAGCCCCCCTCCTATGTGCATCCTGTCCTTGCTTGTGCTCGCCAGTCAAGTTCTGATACCTACAGGGCTTCTGCTGCTGGAAGACCCAAACTCAAAATCATTTGTTTTTTTTCCCCCTAACATTTTCTTCCAAAAACTCCATATTGTTTGCAAAATCCGTCGGACAAATTTAATCAAGTCCCTATCTGCCATGGATGTTTCCCGAAATCGGTGTACGGATTTGCCGCAGAATCCATGCTGCATATGTCCATGTGGATTTATCACGCAAAATCCGCCTTGCATTCGATCCACGCAGATTTTACAGGAATCGCCACATTCCTGCAGAAGTGTCCTTCACAAATAGCCCCCCCCCCCCCCCCCCCCTAGCTGAATCCGATGGATGTACCCCCAAAACCCAGCCCTTCAAATTCTGCAATTCCCTTGCCAAGAATCCGTGCCAAAATACTGTACAATGTCACCATAATCCACCTGCGGATTGTATCCATAATTAACCACGGCTCCAACGCCAACTCCCTACTCTGTGGATCCAGCATCTTTGCCAGAGGATAATCGACCAATGACAATCCACCAAGAATTCCAGGAATCCATAAACCTCCACCAAATCACACTCAAACGCGTTACCTCTCCAAAACCCAACATGAGAACTACACCGACCAAAAATCACCCAATCTGTGGTGGTTGAAAAACCACAAAATAAAAATTCCACTTTTTCTTACTGCCACAGTCCACCTTTGCTACTGACTCTCTGCCTCCACAGGCTTCCCTCCAAGCCCAAATCCCCACCTCACCACCGAGCTCATGAGCCACCGACTGCGCGCCCTCTCTGAGCTCCCTCAATCCAAATCTGTGGCGCGATAGCAACACCCATTCATCTCGCGGGCCCTCGGCCAATAGCTTGCTTCCTCCACACCTTCAGCCATCTCTCAGGATCAGGAACCAGGGATCAGGAACAAGGGAGAGTGACGCTCCAGTAGATACTGAAGGAAAGAGGAACTAGGATCCCCCCCCTTGCCCTAAGTACACCTTAATTAATCCCTATCCTCTGGCCTAACATACCAGACATTATGGGATGGGGCCCCTCAGACGTTTTTATGTTATGCCACCTCTTCCTTAAAGTCCAGGGCTTTCTGATTTAACCTGATGTTCCTGGTGCATGCCATTTGGTTTGAATTGCATGTATAATGTGAATGTATGTGTGCAGCCGCTGGAAATGGTTAAGCAGTCTCGTATAATTTCACATATTAACTCGATCTAGATTTAGATACATTCTAACCAAAGGTTTGTTTTTATTTTGGTGTTAAATATTTACATCTGAATTTCAGGAATTACTATGACTGGTATTTGAGTTTCCAAAAAGCATTTAAGGGGATCGATAAGGTATAATATACAGCAAAAATGCCGACATGTCGATTGTGGTGAGAAATATTATGCAGTCTTTCTCAGCTGACCTGGTACACGTTCAATGTCATGAGATTCAACTTAAAAAAAATATATATATATTTCGTTTCTTTTTGTTTTGTTTTTTTTTTTTTTTTTTTTTGTGAAAAGTTTGAAACCTAGACAAAACGTCAGCACATTACTTAAGCTTTAGGGGAAGTTCTGCTAGACGTATGGCTTGGAGACCCCTCGGGTGTCATACAACCTCAATAAAGCCTTTTATTAGCATTAATGTAGTTTAATTTTGAAGGGATTAGAAGTGGAAATGTTACCATAACTAAACTAAGTCAATACACATCCCTGTCTCCCGACTTCACTTATCCAGATATAATTTCTCATTAGAAAAATAAAATACCACTCATCGAGTCTGAAAAATCAGCATTTTTCCTAGCACCACAGACACACAAGATTTATGGTTGCTGATTGATGAAAACAATAGTTTGTGGGTTTCCGCTTTGTGCCTTCTAAAGAAAGAAACCAACTTTCATGAGCCAAACTGTGCTGAACACACCAAAAATGCGTAATGGTCTTGTGTTCTTTTCACCTTTCAACTCTCTTATAGTGTTCTTACACTAAAGTTTGTATGCAGCCACGCAGCCCCTGACTACAACATTTCCGTTGCCCTGAGGACTGTCCATTCTAGTAAGGTTTGGCGAGTGCTAAGATTAAGTTCTTGCCATATGGCCTGCATGTGAGCTGGCTAACAAACATTAGCGGTCCTGACAATTTGGGGAGGGTGGACTCTCCTCCCTGGTTTGAAGCTCACGCCTTCCCACTTTTAAAAGGGTTAAAGCTTACTCCATTCCCACATCAACACTCATGGGAAACTGAATTAAACAGTTTGATTGCGACAAATCTAAAAACAGAAGTGCTTGTCCTGGTAATGACAGGTTAATAAGAGCTCAATCAGACAGAACTATGCAACTATTTTGGACAGAGTTAAACTAAAAGACAATTTTATTAAAAAGCTATCTTTATATATATCTTCTATATATATCCTATATATATATATATATAGATATCTATATATATATATATATATATAGAGTATCTATATAATTATATATATATATATATAATGTACGTACCACTGTATATGTGTTAATGGATGTAGCACTGAGCTCTGTCTGGTTTCCTGTTCTGTCTGCGTTTTAAATATATATTGCAATGCTCAGTAGCACTCCTCTTTGACACCTATACGTATCTAATTATGCGGTTTATTTGGGGGTCAATAGAGGCTTACAGGGGTCATGTCTGTTGTAATTCTTGTTCAGCTGTCCGGATGATTTGGAGGGTGGCACCCTCATTCCCTAGTTTGAAGCTCACCCCCTCCACTTTTAAATGGTTATTTTTAAGTTACTCATTCCACCTTCCACACTCATGGGACCTGCATACAGGGTTTGATTGAAGAACAAATCTAATACAGAGTGCTTTTTCCGGGTAATGTATAGGTGATAAGAGCTTCAATCAGACAGAACTATGCAACTAATTTTGACAGATTATTGTAAATCATTCTCCTGGTAATGTACAGGTTATAAGAATTTATATTAGTGTTAGGGACCCTTGAGACGTGGGCTGCGTGGAGGGCTCAAGGGCTCTTACAACACTTGGCCCGAAGATGTATAAACTTAAAGGACCATTTTATTCAAAAAGATACTTTTTATATATATAGGGGGACTGAACCGTGTATATGGCGTTAATGGATGTAGCACTTGAGATTGTCTGTGTTTCATGTTCTGTCTCTGATTATAAATATATATTGCCATGACTCAGTTGCACGCCTCTTTGACACCTATATGCAGAGATAAATATGTTTGTGGTTTATTTTTGGGGTTGGTTCAATATGAGCTATATGTTTAACCACAGAGACACTCAGTAGCCAATGCAGAGTGCAGGAGCTGGATGGAGTCACATGTAAGGAGTGGCTACTAGCATGTGATCTGTCAGCTGTCGCCATTCACAGGGGATTGAGAGAGCAGTCCTGCACTGGGTCACAGAGCATTCAAGGGTATTGTTTGTATCACTTATATTTATTCAGTTAGGTTATGTATGTTAATATTGGAGAAGTAAAAGTGTTAAAGTTATAATAGAGCGCCACTTTTGATATATACGTTTTGAAAATGTGATGTCAGGGGGCCTGCCCAAATTGGGGAGAGGAATTAACTTTCCCCAGGTCAAAAGGTTACGGCCCCCTACCTGTGGTTCTGTTTCTCCCCGCTGGGCAGAGAGTTTGAGTGAGTCATGCCCATGTTCTGCCTTACCCCTTAGGGGATGGAGGATGGTATGAGACAGAGAGTAGCAAGGGCTCTGGGTGCTTTGCCGTTCCCAGTAAGAGAGAGGGAGGAACCCTGAGCCAGAATGCATTAAGAGAAGAAGGGACTATGTATGCAATTAAGCAGGGCTGCCAAGAGGGGGGGGGGCAAAGGATACTGGCGTCCCGGGGCCCCGGGCGTCAGTGAGTATATATATGAAGTGTCCGTGAGTTGTGAGTCATATATATAGGGGGAAAGGGGGAAGAGGGAACAAAGGAAGCAAAGTGTTGAACTAAGCAATAAAAATGAGCATTGATTGACCCGTCTCGTGCAGTGTGTGAGGAATCGGGAGGCGTCCCTTGCCGGCGCGTTCCCTCCTCACCTATCTATAGTACTGCAACGGCAGCTTTGACGAAGATTCGCCCCCGTGATGTGCGCATCACTGTTCCTGTTACAGAGCGTGCGCGCACCCGCTTCTTTTCTATGCACGGTCACTGAGCATAGCTCCGCCCCCCAGGATGCGCCCACTCGCCGTTGCGCTTGTGCACGGTGACGGCGTGCAACGAACCCCAGCTACGGTCAAGCTTTGCTATGGAGCTTGTTTCCTGCAGCCTATCCTGGCATCTGCGGAGGCCCCACCTACGCTCCCTCCCCTACTGGTCGTCTTCTAGATATACGTACTGCCTCTTCGGTTACCTTGATGAACATAGACTTGTGTAGCCTGTGGTGCCTGGCTTGTCCAGCCCTGTTTGATTTGTTTTCCAGTTACCTCTCGGTACTGACTGCTTTGGATTTGGATTCTCTCGGCTCGTGACCCCTGGATTAGGGGATTAACACTCGTGTATCCGACCTGGCTTTGCATTTGGAGTCTATCTGGATCTTACCCTGGCTAACGGATTAACGGATACGTGTAACTCTCCTACCCTTGGAACCTGGTGATATTGAATTAACCGTTTTCTTCATACTCAGACCCAGCAATGCTACAAACCACCTACTGGGCCGCCTTCGCTACTGTGGGTGTGTGGCATTGTCCTTCCCCCCTCAGTGTCGGGGTCAGGTCTTGTTCTTGGGCTCGCACAAGCGTGACCACAGTGCTCGTGGCGGGCACACACGCTCACCCGTGCTTGACCGTAGTGTAAACAAAAAATACTTACTTTTAGCACGCGCAACTACGCAAATGCCCCCAGCGGTGCTTGCCTTAAATGCCAGCCGAAACCCGGCGCTCATGCGTGGAGCGCTATCCACGCATGAGAGAGCTCCGGCAAGCGGGGCCACAGCCTTAGTGAGAAGCAGAAGAAGAAATACATGCGAGGCGGGAGAGGAGATGGGCGTGAGATGGAAGGGAAAGAAAATACATTGGGGAAGGGGCGGGGAGAAAGAGGAGGGGCTCGTGAGGTGTGGAATGGGGGGCGGCCCGGTTGGGGCGGCGGGCAATTACCGCCGACACGGGGCAGGGAGGCCCCTGCTAAAATGTTTGTCCCGGGCACCAAGATTGCTGTTGGCGGCCCTGATGTGTACGGATGTACTGTCCTGTGAGGACCCTAAATAAAAAGACAAATTGCATTGTTGTTGGTACTCAGAGTACTTGCTGCAAGAAGAAGTTCCTTAGCGGATGAATCTCTGCCCCTGGCACCGCCATGAGGAGGGAGGTGGGCTACCACCAACTGAGCAAAAGACCCCTGACACACGCTCCCTACTACATCTGCAGAGACTCAGCCTCTGGGAGCCAAACAGGTTAGCACAAAAACACCCGAAAAACCCACAAAAAAAAAAAAAAAATCTCCATTAAGGGGGGCGGGGGGAGGGATGTTACATGTAGAATATATTACTATATTTAACTCTATTTTCATTTCTGATCTTGAATACATGATCAAATTGTGATTATATGCCCAATTTTCTATATATATTAAATTAATATAATTTTTTCGACCTATGAGGGGGATGCCTAAAAAGGCTGTCACTGTCATGTTTTGAAGAACTGTGTGGCCCGAAGAGGATTAAAAAAAAGAAGTGGAAGCTGTGTATGAATGCTGGTGAAATTAATACCCTAAAGCTCAGCGTCGTGACAGTAATATGTATAATACAAATCTTAATATAGAGGTGGTAACATTTAAAACCCGGGTCTTTGTGTGATATGAGGGTGATAAAGCTGCCGTAGGGGTCCTGGCCTAGGACACAATAACTCACCAAATTCATTTTTAATAATGACAATAATGAAAATCAATGCAGGTGGAATCCGGCGTCTAGAGAATAAAACCAATTACCCCGTCGTCAATGTAATGTCATATAAGTGATGGGAAAGTTTTCTCCGTAAGCTTCCAATTTGCAAACGATGTTGAAGAAGTGAGTGTTAGGGTATCAATTGCTAGGTGGTGTTTGAAAAGTTTCTCCGCGTGGAATATACAAGGAAAAAGAAAAACCATTGCGCAGCCCACCAAGCAACCAACAGATGCTCAAAAGGGTGTCTTTTAAAGAATCAACTTACAAAGTAGTGTTGCTACTGTATGTTCATTTGAGGGTGCGGAGAACCTGATTACCAGCGTTACTTCTCCGGTGGACACTCACGGAATCCCCCGTGTTGTCAGTCTTAGAGTCAGCTCACGATCTGTTGAATAACTCTCCTGAAACTCACTGGTAATGCCTACGTGGGTCCAGAAAGAGATAATGACATAGGAGGATATTGGTGCAGATTTAGAAAAACTGTAATATAAAGTAAAAAACAGCCAGAAGGCGTTACTCACATAAACCCGGCTGCTTGGAAGGAACAAACTGAGCCAATGTGCGCGTTCCGCAGCGTGTTACAGGTATTGGGTGTGGTGCACACTGGTGTAACGCGCTCTCCGCTTCAGTTTCCTGTGCCTTGAGGTGCGCGGTTGCTCAGGCAAACTAATCAGGTGTCACGCTGATTGGCGGCCCCGTACAACTTCCGTTGATACCGGGACACCTCATGTTCTCACTCCTCCTTCCCCCAAACGCAGTTCGTGACTCAAAGTTGGGTGAACTTCATCCAGTGGGTTATGGGGGGTCCGATAACTACTGGTGTTATTTATACCCTAAAGGGCGTCGTTATACCCCCCCTTGGACAATTTAATAAAAAATACATATAAGAAGTGCACACCATTACTTTACAGCGACGATCATGGCCAATATGGTAAACAAAACTCTGGGGATGAATTATGGCAAAATATATGTGGCCCAAGAATAGAGTGATATATGCTTTTCGAAACTCATATTGGATCTGATTCAATTTTGAATCATTATTATTAAAAAACAGATGTTTAAACTTAATACATTGTTATAGAATAGAAATAGAAAAAAACCACAAGGAGACGCAACACAAAATGGAGAGAAAGCGAAAATACGTTATTACCAAACCAAATATAACCATGTAGTAACCACTTACAAGAATAAAAAGCTTTAATAATCCCGGGTACTCAATCGATAACTCTTAGGAGGGCATCAAATAGCGGTATGTGCAGGGCAGTTCACAGTGTCAATCCTTTCAGAAAACCAGCCCGAGCACTGGGCGTCTCGTGTAGCGCTTTTGTAACGGCTGTCAGACCTCCCGAGTGGTCAGGTGGTGTATGTTACTGGTAGCGCGCATGCAGTGAAAATGAGAGACCCCATGTAACGCTGTCTTAAGAGCCTGGTCCGTTCAGTTGTTGCGGATTGGTGAGTCGAATAAAAACCACTGGTGTGTAGTACGGCCTATGAGTAGGAATAATAGGACCAGCAACACCCATTCGCGACTCGTTTCGTAGTGGGAGAGCGCGCAACGCGGCGTGGCAGAATACAGTGGATACAATATTAAGAGAGGTTTGGAGGACACACAGGGTTCATACCACTTCACGTAATCAAAACATAATCAGAACCCAAGGGGGGATGTCTGTACGGGAATAGAGATGCCCAAAAGCCAACTGGAGGGGGGGGGGGGGGGTGACAGACTCAACTATTTATCAAAAGGAGACCGTTGTATTCAAATGATTCCTTTAGCATATCCTCGAGGGCATCTTTCCATGTGTGTATAGATTATGTTAGTGAGGTATATACAGTAATCGCAGGGAATTAATCCAGGGATTAATCTGATTGCCAATTCTTGGAGTCAGGATGGAATTTAATTTTTCCCCTTATGAGACATCATGGATGATATGACTCGGGGATTTTTGTTTGCCTTCCCTGGATCAATAAGTAAAAGTATAGAAAAAGGAATAAAGTATCTGTTGTCTAAATTTAGCATAGGTTGAACTTGATGGACGTACGTCTTTTTTCAACCATCTACTATGTAACTATGTATCTATGTAACCAATATTTATTTATTTATTTATTAAATGTTTTACAGGAAAGTAATACAATGAGAGTTACCTCTCGTTTTCAAGTATGTCCTGGACATAGTTAATATGATAAACAATACATGTTACAAATTACAGTTTACATAATGAACAGGGTATACATTATATACAATAAATTGCATGCACAGTTAGAGAAGATGTGATATTGTAGGCTTATGCAACAGTTACAGACCAGATTAAAATGTGAGACAGCATTAGTTTTGAAAAGAACTAAAAACTGGTGGTGGATGTAAAGATCTCTGGTAGGTTGTTCCAGTTTTGAGGTGCACAGAAGAGAAGGAGGAGCGGGGGGATACTGTTGTGAGCCTTGAGACCATGAACAGTCTTTGGAGGTCCGATCTCAGATGATAATGCTGGATGGTGAGGGGTGAGGAGCTCGTTTCAGATAGGATGGGTAGCTTGCCCAGAAAGTATTTGGAAGGCAAGACAGGAAAGGTGAAACTTTGGCATAGACTCGAGTGATGACCAATTAGTTCTTTTGAGCATTCGCAGTGATGTGCGTTGTAATTGCATTGGGAGAACAAAACAACAAATTGAATTGTAGAGGGTATTATCAATGGTCGAAGGTGGGGTTGTGCTGAGCAGAGCCATAGTCTCCATAGTCTATAATTGGAATTAGCATATGCTGTGCGATACGCTTTCTGACCAAACAGGCTTAGGGAGGAGATTTTGTTCCTGTAAGACACCTAGTTTGGCATAGGTTTGGCTTGTCAGGGTATCAAGTGCATTCCGAATGTTAAGTGGGAGTCAAACCATATGCCAGCCAATTAATAAAATTAGTACAGGAGTTAGGGTGGGAGTAAGCGTTGGTTCTGATCTGGAGCTCAGTCACTGGAAGCTTTAAAAATTTAGTCTTGGTCCCAAATACCAGTTGACATTCTGGTCAGTGATTTTAAAAACAGTTTGTTTGGGGAAATCCAGTTTCGAGTCTCAAAAAGTCAGACTGAGTATGCGTTGAATGTCGAAGAGGCTAGGGTTGGTGCATATAGATTTGTGCATCTGCATTACAGTAACATGTGATGAAGTTTCCTACAAACTGTGGGAGTGATCATTGATTGAACACTGAGAAGAGTAGGGCCCAGAACAGAGCCTTGGGGATGCCCACAGGTGAATCCAGGGGGTTGGAGTTAGAGACTTGAGATGGGCAATGTTGGGATCTACCTGATAGTTAGGACTGAGAAACCAGGTTGAAGCAAGCTTCCCTATTCCAGAAGCTCTGGAGTTGTTAAGCAGGATAGCATGATCAAACAGTATCAAAACCTTGCAAATTAGGAATATGTACCAGTGAGTTGACCCCGTTTCCATTCCACACTGGATTTCATTGCAAACTTTTAGCAGGGTAGTTACGGTAGAGTTTTTGGGGCGGAGCCAGATTGGAATTGGCTAGGGAAATTTGTCTTGGTATAGTAATTGCTTAATGGGATAGTGGACACATTTCCCATGGACTTTGGATAGGATGGGAGAAAGGAAGATTGGCCTGTAGTTTGAGACAGTGTTTTTGTCCCCACATTTGAGATTGGGACAACTCTGGCAGTTCCAGATCTTAGGGATATAGCCTTGAAACAGGGGAGTTATCCCGTTCAGGTAATGTGCCTCTAATCCAGCAGTGTGGTGGTTAACTGCTGGTAGTCAATACACCAAACACCCACCTGAGATTAGATTGTTAGGAAAAGCCTGTCTTTTGAGACAGGAAGAGGACTCCTTAGCCACACCTGAGCTGAACTTGGAGACCGAGCAGAGATTCCTTAGTCCACAACGGGGCTTGAACCAAGGAAGGAAAGATGTCTAGAGCGACAAGTGACCACAAGACAAGGGGACAAGTTCTAACCTGGAAGCCTGACATTTCCTGTGCCCACAAGGGTTGCAGTTCCAAAAGAGCAGAGAAGCTTCCCCCTACAGCAGCCCAGCTAACAGATAAGACTTTCATTATAAGACTTTTTATATCTGTTATTTCATGCTATATGTTTGGGTCTGGGGACATGCTCTATCTAAGGGGTTGTGGAGTGGATAGTATTTCACAAGAAAACTCCCAAGTGAATAGAAGCTTTGTTTACCCCTTGTTGGATGGTTCCTGATAAGGAAACAGGCACTATAAAAAGCCTTATTAATTCACCATTACTAGTCTTCCTTGCATACCTCTGTGAGCGTCCGCCTACAAGCCTGCAGGACAGGATAGAGTTGGACCTATGGAAACAAATGGTTTGGCAATTGCTGGGGCACCAAGTCTTAGGAACCTAATGTAGTAAATCAGGTTCCACATGCTGCTTAGTTTTTAATTGAGGAGGCTTGTGTAATCTCCCTACGGTACTGCGGCCAAATTGAAAAATTGTGGCAGTGTGGGAGGGGGTGGGGCTTTTAATATCTGTCAAAATGGCACCACACCTACAAATCAGATGTTTAGCAATAGAACAGATACCCCATTACATTACAGGGGCTTGGTGACAGAATTAACACACTTTACCGCAGAGAGGCCCACTGGATCTTACCCTTGATACCACTAATTCCAAACGGATTAAACACAGAGTGGGGATCTCAAACATTTCCTGTAATTGATGTATGTTATACAGGTATAATCTTATTTACATTTATCCTCGTATTCTACATCGTATAATGACCCCTTGGATCCACCTTTAGAGTTTTTTATGATTAGCCTCTGTGATGTTAAGTTGGTCTAATTACAAACGATTGTCTATTTGATGGTTATTCAGTTTTATTTTGCATATTACCGTTTATTTGCCATCATTGTGTTAACATTCACTGTTAGTTAATTGTCATCATTGTCAGTTTAAACCTAAGCGATAGATGTCTACAATTATCATATCCACTGTGTAGTTACTTATTACCAATATTGTGTCTCCTTTCTCCTTTGTATTTAACCCCTTACATCCCTCTGTCCAATTGACTGTATCAGATTCCATAGACTTGTAATAGGATTGCATTCCATTATATATCAATTATGTCTTAGACTTTAGTCATAGGTCCTTATTGAAACCTATTGATTTAATTATTTTACTAATTAGTCGACTGTACCGCCCTGGTTATCTATTCAAACATCATGTGTGCATTCCCTAGATATAACAGGTGTTACTACTTATCAGATACCAACTGTGTTCAGTTGTGTGTTAAATAAGACAGGAGGGGCTATATTATACGACACTCATTCTCCCCACCATTCCCCTGAGAAACGGGCACTAAGTGCCTGAAATGCGTAGGGTAGTTATGTAACAGGTTTTTTGTTGTCCTGATGTTCCTTTTTATGTAGTCTTTATTAAAACAGTTTTATTTTCTTATTTTGGTGAGCTGTCAGTGCTTTTTGGGGACTTCACGCGAGATTCAACTACCAATCAACTTTTTTGCTTCCTGCTATCATCTGATTGGAGTGACGAAGCTGAGGATCGGAGGCTGCGTGGGTGTGGTTGGCGGAGGACCATTCTCCCCCGTGCAATCACGCGTCTACTGGAGAGAGGAAGAGTTTTCCCGGACGGAACGGATATACACCATTAGTTTTCCGGCAACTCGGGATCTTCGCGCCACAGGAGGGAGAGAAGCACGGAGGTTATCCAGGACGGCGCGTCCCCTCGCAGAGAAAACTGCACTGGAGAGAGGAGCTAACGAGGGATCAGTAGGGGCACTGATCCAGGCCTGCTACATCTAGGATCTCAGGTAGGTTTCCATTGGGACTCTTCCTCTACA
The DNA here is from genome assembly GCA_036426205.1 of Ascaphus truei. Taxonomy (NCBI): domain Eukaryota; kingdom Metazoa; phylum Chordata; class Amphibia; order Anura; family Ascaphidae; genus Ascaphus; species Ascaphus truei. Next base: position 19,281 of record WSYH01003697.1, read on the forward strand.
CATACAGCTCACAGTTGTCTCCCCTTCTACTTCATCCACACCCACGCTTTTGAATCGCCTCGCGGCTTACCTCAGCAGTCCCATCATTATCTATTTTTTATTATCTTTCTATACCCGCTGTTTTGAGTTGTGTAGCCCTCACTCCACACTATAAAACCTTATTTAATTTCACAGAATAGTCTTCCTTGCATAACCTCTGTGAGCGTCCGGCCTACAAGCCTGCAGACAGGATAGAGTTGACTATGGAAGCAAAATGGTTTGGCAATTGCTGGGGCACCAAGTCTTAGGAACCTAGATTGTAGTAAATCAGGTCCACATGTGCTGTTAGTTTTTAATTGAGGAGCGTTTTGTAATCTCCCCTTCGGGATACTGGGCAAATTGAAAATTGTGGGCAGTGTTGGGGGGGGTGGGGCTATACGGGTACTCCCAGGATGAGATTCAGGTTTGCTAGTTTGGGTGCGTTTTGCTAATAAGTTAATAGCACACCTACAAAATAATCATGAAGTGCATTTGCAATGTCAGTGGGGTTTTGTCAGAGTAATATCACCCTTAGTGATATTACGGGAGGTTGATGGGTACTGTGCGTGCTAGAACTCCATATCCCAATCACTCCTCCCTCTCTCTTTCAAGCCCTTTACTTACCAGAACTAGTTCTCTCTTGCGGAAATAGTACATTCTTAAAATTAAATGTACAAATATATAATGAAAGTGAAATCTAACTCAATATAAAAAACACATTACAGATAACATCAGTCTGCTAAGATGAACCTTAAAACATTAATGAAATGAGAAATCATCAACCTCAGATATATTGTTCTAATAAAATTCCATGGTAGCTTAGCTTACTGCAATCAAGTGTAGTGCAATGCTAGCAAAATTATTGAATTTATCGATCTTTACAGAATTTAAAATATACTGAAAATACTAAAATAAAACACAGTAACACAAGTGATCAAGAAAAAAAAGAAAATATTATAATAGACCTAGATAAATTAGAAATGTATATAAATATACTGTACTTACACTTTTTATTCTCATGTTATTTCATTCTTTCTTTAATTTAGGCCATAAAACCAAACATATTTGCTTTATGTGAGATCTATTTTAATGTAGTTTAGATATATGCAAAATATTCACATATCGGTCATAACCAAGGGAAATTTCAAGGGGTGAAATTTTATAAATGAGTCAGAGTTTTCAAGCAATTGATCAATCATTGCAAGTTTGCTTAATATGCTGCTTGCTCATTTCTCTAAAATCATCTTATTTGTTTAATGCCGAAACTATTAATAAAGCTCACACACCATGGGCCCTATTCATATTCGATATGCTGCAAGGTAATGAAGGGGTTAATCCTCCTGCTACCCACCCCGTAGACATAATCACCCACCACCGGTCAAATACCAGCTTCACCCACCCCCGTACCCCCCAATTAAAACCCAATACTAGCCAATACACCCATTGATTGCCAGTGGTGGTTACCTACTGTATGCCCTCATTGAGAGCAAAGATAACCCCAATGGCAATGAACGGTAACCCCCTCTGCCCCAACAACCTCCCCCAACACTTACAGTAGAGTAATGAGAAAAATGTGGATAAATAGTCTCATTTGCCATAAAAATAATACTTCTCCTGATGAAGCTGACGCCAGTCAGCGAAACGCATAGAGAGCTTCCATTTCCTGCGCAGTAATCCCCGTTCCAGAGGAGAGGAGACCGCTGTACTATGTACCTATTTCTTCCCCGCATGACGAAGCTGTCAAGCCTCAACGGAGTGTGACGCCAGAGCCGCTCGAAAACTGTCTGACTGGGGAGAATTGGAGAGACGGTCCGGTCACCACTTTCTGGCGTGAGATCACTGCTTCACTATTTTATGTGCCTATTTTAACTTGTATACATTGTGAGTACATTCCTTACCTTTTATTGCGATATAAACCTTTTTGCTGTCTGCACTATGGTCTTTTTCTGCTGTGTTTCCTCATGAGTTGATCCAAAGTGTAAGCCCTCCGAGTCTTGCAAACCGTTTCTCTGTTACACGCTGATTCTTCACCTACTTTTTGCAAGTAGGTAATTCATATGAGCCAATGTTTTTTTTGCCAAATTCGTGATTTTATTGCACCATTATATGTTTATTTTTTTTGGGGGTTTTGTTCCTGATTTATCGCTCCCTTCCTACCTGGATGTCCCATTATAAAATAAAACATTATCCAGCCAGCATAAAGTAAATAAAGTTACACTAACCCTGCCAAAAGGGGGTATAAAGATGTTCTGATGGCCATAGATTTTGCCAATTATGGAAAGAAGAAGAGAAGAAAGAAAAGATGCATATGTTAAAAATGCAGCTGTAAGAGATGTGTGAAAGAGGTACATGTAATGGAGAACTATTAGGGTGAAATGAAATCCTTGCTTTTTTGTGCCTGTTCTCTTTAACAAGGCAAAGCATACAAAAAGAAAAAAACAAAAATAAAGGCCCTACTCCACTTTGGAGAAATAACTAAACCATTCCCCAGCCCTATCTAACTGAGTGACTACCTAAGATGGTTACCACCCAAAAACAACAGATAAAGAAAGATTTCGTGTTTCAGAAAATATATAAGATCGATATATATAATATATTATATATAGATATATATTATATATATATAGATATAGATATATATATATATATATATATACACAATAAAGGATGCGCTTGGGTATAGTGTGGACAGCAATAATAACAATTATAATAATGGATGATCAGAAAATGTAATATGCATATGAAAACTAAATGGCAATAATAATCTCCTACGTGCTGCAATCACAATCACCAAATACATAAATAGTTATAAAAAGATGTGCTGTGGACCCAATAACAAAATGTAATAAGTCCTTGGAGTCAGATGAAGTCCAAAATGCAAAGAACAGAAATGCACTAACAGGAAAAAGGCTGCTTCTTTAAAGGGCCACAACGACCTCCCTCTCCACCTGCATAGAAATAGAAGAAAAAAGCGCCCAATCCTAGTGCATTACTGGTGCAAAAAAGTATTTAATTCCCAATAAAAGGCTCATAAAATGAACTCACAAACATTAAAGGATAAAAAAGCATTTATGAGTAATACTAATACTCCAAAGGATCTGGTAGCACCGCTGCTTGCTACTCGCTCGTGACTCCACGCATCCAGTATAGCCCTCATGTATCTCTGCCAGCAGGAACTCACGTCATCAGGCTCATCACAGTTTCTTTTCCCCGGAACACACCTCCAGATAGTCTAGGTTCCACCGGGGACACTGTGTGCGGCGGAAACGAAACAGATGACGTCACCACCGTGCACGGAGATGACAAGCAGTAGAATATCAAGCAGAACTCGCAAAACGATGCCTGAAGGGATCCACAGCAAACCTGGCCTAAGTGTTTCAACAGCTAAACGTTTTCATCAGGGGATGGACTATGGGTGTGTTAAAACATTTTACACCCACACATCCAATTAGCATGCAAAGATGGATTAAAAAAATCAGGTGTAAACAATTAGCATAATGAAAATGGATCTGATGCCTCCCATATTAGAAAAACATATGCGCTATAGATTTAAACCATAACAATCTTAATCTTACGCAAAATAAAAGTATGGAACTAATGTATAATACATAATATTACTAGCTTGCAAATGCCATTATATTTCTGAAGTAAACAGACCATTAAAATATCTATATGTAATAAATATTGATATCAACTGAGTAAACAGTGAAAAGAACTATTTGTGATGTTATCAATTTTTAGCTTGATGGAGAATGGACTTGATAATATAACAGTGTCTAAATCTAGGAATTGAACAAAAAAATAACAAATACAACGTGAAGGAAATTTAACCTAGACAGAGAAAAATCAACAATTAATCCAAATGAGAATAAAAGAAAAAATAAATATATATATATATATATCAATATGAATCACAGTTGAAATAATTATAAGTAATAGAATTAACACAACATGTATTAAATATATCTTCAGCTAATGAAGAATAATATAATCAGTGATATATGGAGTGAACAAAGGAAGAGGGGAAACATATCCATATACAGTATGTGTATGTATCTACTCAATATGAGTGTAAGAAACACTCAGAGAACCAGCGAGGAAATTAAGTTACACTTAAACCTCCCAAAAGGGGGGTATAAAGATGTTGATGCGCATAGATTTTGCCAATATGGAAAAGAAGAAGAGACGGAAGATCATATGTTAAAATGCAAGCTGTAAGAGATGTGTGAGAGGTACATGTAATGGAGAACTTTAGGGGTGAAATGAAATCTTGCTTTTTTGTGCCTGTTCCTTTAACAAGGCAAAGCATCCAAAAAGAAAACAAAATAAAGGCCTACTCCACTTGGAGAAATAACTAAAACCATTACCCCAGCCCATATCTAACGAGTGACTCACTAAGCTGGTTACCACCCTAACATACATACAGATATATATATATATATTTCTGTGTTTTCATAAATATATATATAGAACTATTTAGATATATATAGAGATATAGGATATATATATATATTATAATCGTCATATATATCATATATACCACAATAAAGGACTGCGCTTTGGGTATAGTGTGACAGCAATAATATAACATTATAATAATGGATGATCAGAAAATGTATTATGCATATGAAAACCTAAATGGCAATAATAATCTCCTACTGTGCAATCAATACAATCACCAAATAAAAAATAGTTATAAAAAGATGTGCTGTGGACCCAATAACAAACTATGTTAATAAGTCTCTCGGAGTCCAGATGAAGTCCAAAATGCAAAGAACAGAAATGCACTAAACGAGAAAAAGGCTGCTTCTTTAAAGGGCACAACGACCTCCCTCTCCACCTGCATAGAAAATAGAGAAAAAAAGCGCCCATCCTAGTGCATTACTGTGCAAAAAAGTATTTAATTCCCAATAAAGGCTCATAAATGAACTACAAACATAAAGGATAAAAAAGCATTGTATGAGTAATACTATACTCCAAAGATCTGGGTAGCACCGATCTCGCTCTTGCTACTGCTGCTCCGTGACTCACCGCATCCAGTATAGCCCTCATGTTATCTTGCCAGCAGGAAACTCACGCATCAGGCTCATCATCAGTTCTTTTCCCGGGAACACACCTCCAGATAGTCTAGGTTCCCACAGGGGACATGTGTGCGGCGGAACGAACAGATGACGTCACACCGTGCACGGAGATGACAAGCAGTAGAATATCAAGCAGAACTCGCAAACGATGCTGAAGGGATCCAACAGCACACCTGGCCCTACGTGTTTCAACAGCTAAACTGTTTTCATCAGGGGATGGACTAGGGTGTGTTAAACACAGTTATACACCCACACATCAATTAGCTATGCAAAGATGGATTAAAAAATCAGGTGTAAACAATTAGCATAATGAAAATGGATCTGATGCCTCCCATATTAGAAAACACATATGCAGCTATAGATTTAAAACCATAACAATCTTAATCTTACGAAAAATAAAAGTATGACTAAGTGTAATACATAATATTACTTAGCTTGCAATTGCCATTATATTTCTGAAGTAAACAGACCATAAAATATCTATATGTAATAAAATCTGATATCAACTGAGTAAACAGTGAAAAGAACTATTTGTGATGTTATCAATTTTTAGCTTGATGAGAATGGACTTGATAATATAACAGTGTCATAATCTAGGAATTGAACAATATAAAATATACAAATACAACGTGAAGTAAATTTAACCTAGACAGAGAAAATCAACAATTAATCCAAATGAAATAAAAAGAAAAAAATAATAATATATATATCAATATGAATCACAGTTGAAATATATAAAAGTAATAGAATTAACACAACATGTATTAAATATCTTTCAGCTAATGAATAATAATATAATCAGTGATATATGGAGTGAACAAAGGAAGAGGGGAAACCATATCCATTACAGTATGTGGTATGTGATCTACTCAATATGAGTGTAAGAATACACTCAGAGAACCAGCGAGGAAATTAAAGTTACACTTAACCCTCCCAAAAGGGGGTATAAAGATGTTCTGATGGCGCATAGATTTTGCCAATTATGGAAAAGAAGAAGAGAAGAAAAGATGCATATGTTGAAAATGCAGCTGTAAGAGATGTGTGAAGAGGTACATGTAATGGAGAACGATTAGGGTGAAATGAAATCCTTGCTTTATTGTGCTGTTCCTTTAACAAGCAAAGCATACAAAAGAAACAAAATAAAGGCCTACTCCACTTTGGAGAAATAACTAAACCATTGCCCCAGCCCTATCTAACTGAGTGACTACCTAAGCTGGTTACCACCCTAAACATACATACAGACATATACCAGCGACCAGCGGATTAAAGCCTTGAGATCAGACTTTATAAACCGTGGATATAACAAAATTGTAGACCAGCAAATTCACAAAGCCACCAGAATACCAGAAGTGATTCCTTGAATACAAAAAGAAGGAGACAAGCGACAGGGTACCTTTGGTGGTCACTATAACCCACACCTAGGAGCCCTACGCAAGATCGCCAGGAAACTACAACCCATCCTCCAGGAAGATACAAGAATGCAACAGGTCTTCCCTGAAGCACCCTTATTATCATACAGACAACCCCATAATCTCAAGAATATTATGGTGAGGAGTAAAGTATCAGCCGTACAACTGAATGCGGGACAAAACCATGCCAGGACCCAAGATGCAAAACCTGCGCAATGCTCTACACAGTGGACACAATACAAATACACACCAAGAATCGGGAATACAAATCAGAGGAGGTTTCACCTGTTCCTCAGCAATGTCGTGTACCTAATCTGGCAGATGAAATGCCCAGGGGGCTGCTACTACATAGGTGAGACAGGACAGGTGCTAAACAAGAGATGAACCTGCATCGCCACAGCATCACACGCGGAACAAGAGACAGCTTGTTGGCGAACATTCTCTGACTCTGGCCATAAGATGAACTATCTGAGGGTGCCATACTCAAAGGTTAATCTTAAAACCCCGAAAGAGAGACGGTTGCATGAATACAAATTTATGCAACTGTTGGGACACTTAGCAGTGGCCTAAAAGAGATCGAATTTTATGAGTATTACTATGACACTAGGAACTCTTCCATGAGCGCTAAAGGCCATGTATGTACATACTGCGCTATATGTATGCACACACAGCTGTCACTCAACACATACTAATACTCCTATATTTTCCATCCCTATACACAAATAGGGACCACATAGTATCCACACACACTTTTAGTTGTGCTACAAACTTCACATTTCCACACCCCCACCACACCATTATATTCCCCTCTCATCCACACACACCTTGTGTAGAGCACTGTTTTATATGTTTATACTATCTCCATTCATTTTTATTCACACTGATACACATACACACTCTTTCTTCATTGCCTTCAGTTACCCTTTGAACACCTCTAGCCATAAACACATCCACACGGGAGGGGAAGGAACAGCAAAGATAACATTCCAAGAGACACTGTTTTTAAGTAATCCTTGCTTCATTCATTGTAACATCGCCGGAAGAAGAGAGAGATCAGTGTATCTCGAAAGCTCGCACAAATAAAAGACATTTCTGTTAGCACAGAACGGGCTATCATCTATTTATATTTTTGATTATGACAGCTCGGCTAACACGGGTACTGATACCTCTTACTATAATATATAGTATACAGTTGGTTGACAAATCACAAAAAAATCGTACTCGCCCACGCAAAAAAAGTTACTCGGCCACCAGTACCAAAAGGTGCTGCTGCGGCCAATATTTACTTCGCCCGGGGGTTAAAACCAATCGCCGGGGGGGCGAGCAAATGTATAGGTTTGTCGAACACGGTCATTCATATAATATAATATATATATATATTATATATCTATATATATAATATAATCTATATATATTATATTTTTGGCAAAATCTATGCGCCATCAGAACATCTTTATACCCCCTTTTGGGAGGGTTAAGTGTAACTTTAATTTCCTCGCTGGTTCTCTGAGTGTATTCTTACACTCATATTGAGTAGATACATACACATACTGTATATGGATATGGTTTCCCCTCTTCCTTTGTTCACTCCATATATCACTGATTATATTATTATTCATTAGCTGAAAGATATATTTAATACATGTTGTGTTAATTCTATTACTTTTATTATTATTTCAACTGTGATTCATATTGATATATATATATATATATTTTTCTTTTTATTTCATTTGGATTAATTGTTGATTTTTCTCTGTCTAGGTTAAATTTACTTCACGTTGTATTTGTATATTTTATATTGTTCAATTCCTAGATTATAGACACTGTTATATTATCAAGTCCATTCTCATCAAGCTAAAAATTGATAACATCACAAATAGTTCTTTTCACTGTTTACTCAGTTGATATCAGATATTTATTACATATAGATATTTTATGGTCTGTTTACTTCAGAAATATAATGGCAATTGCAAGCTAAGTAATATTATGTATTATACATTAGTCATACTTTTATTTTGCGTAAGATTAAGATTGTTATGGTTTTAAATCTATAGCTGCATATGTTTTTCTAATATGGGAGGCATCAGATCCATTTTCATTATGCTAATTGTTTACACCTGATTTTTTAATCCATCTTTGCATAGCTAATTGGATGTGTGGGTGTATAAATGTGTTTAACACACCCATAGTCCATCCCCTGATGAAAACAGTTTAGCTGTTGAAACACGTAGGGCCAGGTGTGCTGTGGATCCCTTCAGCATCGTTTTGCGAGTTCTGCTTGATATTCTACTGCTTGTCATCTCCGTGCACGGTGTGACGTCATCTGTTCGTTCCGCCGCACACAGTGTCCCCGGTGGGAACCTAGACTATCTGGAGGTGTGTTCCCGGGGAAAAGAAACTGTGATGAGCCTGATGACGTGAGTTCCTGCTGGCAGAGATACATGAGGGCTATACTGGATGCGGTGGAGTCACGGAGCAGAGTAGCAGAGCAGCGGTGCTACCAGATCCTTTGGAGTATGAGTATTACTCATACAATGCTTTTTTATCCTTTATGTTTGTGAGTTCATTTTATGAGCCTTTTATTGGGAATTAAATACTTTTTTGCACAGTAATGCACTAGGATTGGGCGCTTTTTTCTTCTATTTTCTATGCAGGTGGAGAGGGAGGTCGTTGTGCCCTTTAAAGAAGCAGCCTTTTTCCTGTTAGTGCATTTCTGTTCTTTGCATTTTGGACTTCATCTGGACTCCAGAGGACTTATTACATAGTTTGTTATTGGGTCCACAGCACATCTTTTTATAACTATTTATGTATTTGGTGATTGTATTGATTGCACAGTAGGAGATTATTATTGCCATTTAGGTTTTCATATGCATATATACATTTTCTGATCATCCATTATTATAATTGTTATTATTGCTGTCACACTATACCCAAGCGCAGTCCTTTATTGTGTATATATATATATATAGAGATATATATATATATATATATATATATATATATCTATATATATATATATATATAGATATATATATATATTTATGAAAACACAGAAATATATATATATATATCTGTATGTATGTTTAGGGTGGTAACCAGCTTAGGTAGTCACTCAGTTAGATAGGGCTGGGGTAATGGTTTAGTTATTTCTCCAAAGTGGAGTAGGCCTTTATTTTGTTTCTTTTTGTATGCTTTGCCTTGTTAAAGGAACAGGCACAAAAAAGCAAGGATTTCATTTCACCCTAATAGTTCTCCATTACATGTACCTCTTCACACATCTCTTACAGCTGCATTTTTAACATATGCATCTTTTCTTCTCTTCTTCTTTTCCATAATTGGCAAAATCTATGCGCCATCAGAACATCTTTATACCCCCTTTTGGCAGGGTTAAGTGTAACTTTAATTTACTTTATGCTGGCTGGATAATGTTTTATTTTTAATGGGACATCCAGGGTAGGAAGGGAGCGATAAATCAGGAACACCCCCAAAAAAAATAAACATATAATGGTGCAATAAAATCACGAATATTGGCAAAAAGAAAAACTTGGCTCATATGAATTACCTACTTGCAAAAAGTAGGTGAAGAATCAGCGTGTAACAGAGAAACGGTTTGCAAGAACTCGGGAGGGCTTACACTTTGGATCAACTCATGAGGAAACACAGCAGAAAAGAGACCATAGTGCAGACCAGCAAAAAGGTTTATATCGCAATAAAAGGTAAGGAATGTACTCACAATGTATACAAGTAAAATAGGCACATAAAATAGTGAAGCAGTAGATCTCACGCCAGAGAAGTGGTGACCGGACCGTCTCTCCAATTCTCCCGCAGTCAGACAGTGTTCGAGCGGCGTCTGGCGTCACATCCGTTGAGGCTTGACAGCTTCCGGTAATGCGGGGGAAGAAATAGGTACATAGTACAGCGGTCTCCTCTCCTCTGGAACGGGGATTACTGCGCAGGAAATGGAAGCTCTATGCGTTTCGCTGACTGGCGTCAGCTTCATCAGGAGAAGTATTATTTTTAATGGGCAAATGAGCTATTATCCACATTTTTCTCATTACTCTACTGTAAGTGTTGGGGGGAGGTTGTTGGGGGCAGAGGGGGTTACCGTTCATTGCCATTGGGGTTATCTTTGCTCTCAATGATGGCATACAGTAGGTAACCACACTGGCAATCAATGGGTGTATTGGCTAGTATTGGGTTTTAATTGGGGGTAGCGGGGGTGGGTGAAGCTGGTATTTGACCTGTGGTGGGTGATTATGTCTACGGGGTGGGTAGCAGGAGGGATTAACCCCTTCATTACCTTAGCAGCAGTATCGAAGTTTATAGAATAGGGCCCATGGTGTGTGAGCTTTATTAATAGTTTCGGCATTAAACAAATAAGATGATTTTAGAGAAATGAGCAAAGCAGCATATTAAGCAAACTTGCAATGATTGATCAATTGCTTGAAAACTCTGACTCATTTATAAAATTTCAGCCCCTTGAAATTTCCCTTGGTTATGACCGATATGTGAATATTTTGCATATATCTAAACTACATTAAAATATGATCTCACATGAAAGCAAATAGTTTGGTTTTATGGCCTAAACTTAAAGAAAGAATGAAATAACATGAGAATAAAAAGTGTAAGTACAGTATATTTATATACATTTCTATATTATATCTAGGTCTATTATAATATTTTCTTTTTTTTCTTTGATCACTTGTGTTACTGTGTTTATTTTAAGTATTTTCAGTATATTTTAAATTCTGTAAAGATCGATAAATTCTAAATAATTTGCTAGCATTGCACTACACTTGATTGCAGTAAGCTAAGCTTACCATGGAATTTTATTAGAACAATATATCTGTAGGTTGATGATTTTCTCATTTCATTAATGTTTTAAGGTTCATCTTAGCAGAACTGATGTTATCTGTAATGTGTTTTTATATCTGAGATTAGATTTCACTTTTGCATTAGTATATTGTACATTTTAATTTTAGGAATGTACTATTTCCCAGCAAGAAGAGAACTAGTTCTGGTAAAGTAAAAGGGCTTGAAAGAGAGAGGGAGGAGGATTGGGAGATGGAGTTCTAGCACGCACAGTACCCATCAACATCCAAGTAATATCACTAAGGGTGATATTACTCTGACAAACCCCACTGACATTGCAAATGCATTCAATGATTATTTTGTAGGGTGTGCTATTAACTTATTAGCAAAACGCAACCCAAACTACAAACCTGAATCTCATCCTGGGAGTACCCGTATAGCCCCACCCCCTCCCAACACTGCCCACAATTTTCAATTTGGCCCAGTATCCGAAGGGGAGATTACAAAAGCGCTCCTCAAATTAAAACTAAGCAGCAATGTGGACCTGATTTACTACAATCTAGGTTCCTAAGACTTGGTGCCCCAGCAATTGCCAAACCATTTGCTTCCATAGTCAACTCTATCCTGTCTGCAGGCTTGTAGGCGGACGCTCACAGAGGTATGCAAGGAAGACTAGTTATGGTGAAATTAAATAAGGATTTTATAGTGGTGAGTGAAGGGCTACTAACAACTCAAAACAGCGGGTATAGAAAGATAATAAAAAATAGATAATGAGTGGGACTGCTGAGGTAAGCCGCGAGGCGATTCAAAAGCGTGGGTGTGGATGAAGTAGAAGGGGAGACACTGTGAGCTGTATGTGTAGAGGAAGAGTCCCAATGGGAAACGCTACCTGAGATCCTGAGATGTAGCAGGCCTGGATCAGTGCCCCTACGGATCCCTCGTGTAGCTCTCTTCCAGTGCAGTTTTCTCTGCGGAGGGGACGCCGCCGTCCTGGATAACCTCCGTGCTCTCTCCCTCCTGTGGCGCGAAGATCCCGAGTGCCGGAAACACGTAATGGTGTATCCGGTCCGTCCGGGAAAATCTTCCTCTCCCAGTAGACGCGTGATTGCACGGGGGAGAATGGTCCGCCGCCAACACCCACGCAGCCTCCGATCCTCAGCTCGTCACTCCAATCAGATGATAGCAGGAAGCAAAAAAGTTGATTGGTAAGTTGAATCGCGTGAAGTCCCCAAAAAGCACTGACAGCTCACCAAAATAGAAAATAAAACTGTTTAATAAAGACTACATAAAAAGGAACATCAGGACAAACAAAAAACCTGTTACATAACTACCCTACGCATTTCAGGCACCTTAGTGCCCTTTCTCAAGGGGAATGGTGGGGACTGAATGAGTGTCAGGTATATATAGCCCCTCCTGTCTTATTTAACACACAGCTGAACACAGTTGGTATCTGATAAGTAGTAACACCTGTTATATCTAGGGATGCACCATGATGTTGAATAGATAACCAGGGCGGTACATCGACTAATTAGTAAAATAATTAAATCAATAGGTATTCAATAAGGACCCTATGACTAAGAAGTCTAAGACATAATTGATATATAATGGAATGCAATCCTATTACAGAGTCTATGGAATCTGATACAGTCAATTGGGACAGAGGGATTAGTAAGGGTTAAATACAGAAGGAGAAAAGGAGACACAATATTGGTAATAAGTAACTAACAGTGGATATGATAATTGTAGACATCTATCGCTTATGGTTTAAACATGACAATGATGACAATTAACTAACAGTGAATGTTAAACACAATGATGGTCAAATAAACGGTAATATGCAAAATAAAAACTGAAATAACCATCAAATAGACAATCGTTTGTAAATTAGACCAACTTAACATCACAGAGGCTAATCATAAAAAACTCTAAAGGTGATCCAAGGGGTCATATAACGATGTAGAATACGAGGATAAATGTAAATAAGATTATACCTGATAACATACATAAATTACAGGAAATGTTTGAGATCCCACTCTGTGTTTAATCCCTTTGGAATTAGTGTATCAAGGGTAAAGATCCAGTGGGCCTCTCTGCGGTAAAGTGTGTTAATTCTGTCACCGCCCCTGTAATGTATGGGTATCTGTTCTATTGCTAAACATCTGAAATTTGTTAGGGTGCCATTTTGACAGATATTAAAAGCCCCACCCCCTCCCAACACTGCCCACAATTTTCAATTTGGCCCAGTATCCGTAGGGGAGATTACACAAGCGCTCCTCAAATTAAAACTAAGCAGCAATGTGGACCTGATTTACTACAATCTAGGTTCCTAAGACTTGGTGCCCCAGCAATTGCCAAACCATTTGTTTCCATAGTCAACTCTATCCTGTCTGCAGGCTTGTAGGCGGACGCTCACAGAGGTATGCAAGGAAGACTAGTAATGGTGAAATTAAATAAGGCTTTTATAGTGCCTGTTTCCTTAAGATCAGGAAACCATCCAAACAAGGGGTAAACAAAGCTTCTATTCACTTGGGAGTATTTCTTGTGAAATACTATCCACTCCACAACTCCCTTTAGATAAGCATGTCTCCCAGACCCAAACATATAGCATGAAATGAACAGATATAAAAAGTCTTATAAATGAAAGTCTTATCTGTTAGCTGGGCTGCTGTAGGGGAAGCTTCTCTGCTCTTTTGGAACTGCACCCTTGTGTGCACAGGAAATGTCAGGCTCCAGGTTAGAATCTTGTCCCCTTTGTCTTGTGGTCAGCTTGTCGCTCTAGACATCTTTCCTTCCTTGGTTCAGCCCCGTTGTGGACTAAGGAATCTCTGCTCTGTCTCCAAGTTCAGCTCAGGTGTGAGCTAAGGAGTCTCTCTTCCTGTCTCAAAAGACAGGCTTTTCTAAGCAATCTAATCAGGCAGGTGGTGTTTGTTAATTGACTACCAGCAGTTAACCACCACACTGCTGGATTAGAGGCACATTACCTGAACAGGGATAACTCCCCTGTTACAAGGCTATATCCCTAAGATCTGGAATACTGCCAGAGTTGTCCCAATCTTCAAATGTGGGGACAAAAACACTGTCTCAAACTACAGGCCAATCTTCCTTCTCCCAATCCTATCCAAAGTCATGGAAAAATGTGTCCACTTCCCATTAAGCAATTACTATACCAAGACAAATTTCCCTAGCCAATTCCAATCTGGCTTCCGCCCCAAAAACTCTACCGTAACTACCCTGCTAAAAGTTTGCAATGAAATCCAGTGTGGAATGGAACGGGGTCAACTCACTGGTACAATATTCCTAGATTTTGCAAAGGCTTTTGATACTGTTGATCATGCTATCCTGCTTAACAAACTCCAGAGCTCTGGAATAGGGAAGCTTGCTTCAAACTGGTTTCAGTCCTAACTATCAGGTAGATCCCAACATGTGCCCATCTCAGGCTCTAACTCCAACCCCCTGGATATCACCTGTGGCATCCCGCAAGGCTCTGTTCTGGGCCCCTACTCTTCTCAGTGTTCATCAATGATCATCCCACAGTTTGTAAGGAAACTTCAATACACATGTACTGTATGCAGATGACACAAATCTATATGCACACAACCATAGCCTCTTCGACATTCAACGCATACTTCAGTCTGACTTTTTGAGACTCGAAAACTGGATTTCCCAAAACAAACTGTTTTTAAACACTGACAAGAATGTAACAATGGTATTTGGGACCAAGACTAAATTTTTAAAGCTTCCAGTGACTGAGCTCCAGATCAGAACCAACGCTTACTCCACCCTAACTCCTGTTACTAGTTTTAAATTGCTGGGCATATGGTTTGACTCCCACTTAACATTCGGAATGCACATTGATACCCTGACAGCCAAAACCTATGCCAAACTAGGTGTACTTTACAGGAACAAATCCTCCCTAAGCCTGTTGGTCAGAAAGCGTATCGCACAGCATATGCTAATTCCAATTATAGACTATGGAGACTATGGCTCGGCACCACAAACCCAC
This sequence comes from Ascaphus truei, assembly GCA_036426205.1. Classification (NCBI taxonomy): domain Eukaryota; kingdom Metazoa; phylum Chordata; class Amphibia; order Anura; family Ascaphidae; genus Ascaphus; species Ascaphus truei. The sequence goes on from WSYH01003697.1 coordinate 34,604, forward strand.
CTTCGCAAACTTGATACCCTCTACAATTCAATTTGTTGTTTTGTTCTCCAATGCAATTACAACGCACATCACTGCGAAATGCTCAAAGAACTAAATTGGTCATCACTCGAGTCTATGCGCAAAGTTCACCTTTCCTGTCTTGCCTTCAAATACTTTCTGGGCAAGCTACCCATCTATCTGAACGAGCTCCTCACCCCTACCACATCCAGCAATTATCATCTGAGATCGGACTCCAAAAGACTGTTCATGGTCCCAAGGCTCAACAAAGTATCCGACCGCTCCTCCTTCTCTTACTGTGCACCTCAAAACTGGAACAACCTACCAGAGACTCTTACATCCACCACCAGTTTTAGTTCTTTCAAAACTAAGGCTGTCTCACATTTTAATCTGGTCTGTAACTGTTGCATAAGCCTACAATATACATCTTCTCTAACTGTGCATGCAATGTATTGTATATAATGTATACCCTGTTCATTTATGTAACTGTATTTGTAACAATGTATTGTTTATCATATTAACTATGTCCAGGACATACTTGAAAACGAGAGGTAACTCTCAATGTATTACTTCCTGGTAAAACATTTAATAAATAAATAAATAAATATTGAGTTACATAGATACATAGTTACATAGTAGATGAGGTTGAAAAAAGACGTACGTCCATCAAGTTCAACCTATGCTAAATTTAGACAACAGATACTTTATCCTTTTTCTATACTTACTTATTGATCCAGAGGAAGGCAAACAAAAATCCCCAGAGTCATATCATCCAATGATGTCTCATAAGGGGAAAAATAAATTCCATCCTGACTCCAAGAATTGGCAATCAGATTAATCCCTGGATTAATTCCTGGAGTTACTGTATATACCTCACTAAACATTAATCTATACAACACATGGAAAGATGCCTCGAGGATATGCTAAAGGAAATCATTTGAATACAAGGTCTCCCTTTTGGATAAATAGTTGAGTCTGTCACCCCCCCTCCAGTTGGCTTTTGGGCATTCTATTCCCCTACAGACAAGCCCCTCTGGGTTCTGATTATGTTTGATTTTAAAGTGGTTGGAGACACTGTGTGTCTCCAAACCTCTCTTAATATTGTATACATGTTCTGCCAGCCTGCGTTGCAGCGCTCTCCCAGCATACGAAACGAGTCGCGAATGGTGTTGCTGGCCTATATTCTACTCATAGCCAGTATACACACAAGTGGTTTTTATTCGATCACGATCGCAAAACTGAAACGGACAGGCATCTTAAGGACAGCTACAGGGGGCTTCATTTCCTGCGCATGCGCGCTACGCAGTACACCACGCTGACACTCGTGGAGGTCTGACAGCGTTACAGCGCTACAGAGACAGCCCCAGTGCGCGGGACTGGTTTCTGAGGATTGACACTGCCCCTGCATACCCTATTTGATGCCCTACTAAAGGAGTTACGATTGAGACCGGGGATTATTAAAGTTTTTATTCTTGTAAGTGGTTACTATGGTTTATTGTTTGTAATACACTTAATTTCTCTCATTTTGGTGCGCTCTTGTGTTTTCCTTTTCTATTCATTAACATGTATTAAGTTTAACATCTGTTTAATAATGATTCAATTGAATCATGATCCAATTATGAGTTGAAAAGCAATGATATCACTTATTCTTGCCAGATATATTGCCACTTAATCCCAGAGTTTTGTTACCATAGTGGCAGTGATCGTGCTGTAAATTATGGGTGCATTTTATTGTATTTTATGTAAATTGTCCAAGGGGGTGTACGACGCCCTTTATGGTATAAATAACACCAGTAGTTAGGAACCCCCCATACCACTGATGAAGTGACCACTTTGAGTCACGAAACGCGTTTGGGGAAGGAGGAGTTGAGACTGAGGTGTCCGGTAGCAAGGAAAGTGGAGGGGGCGCCATCGCGTGACATCAGTTAGTTGCGCTGAGACCGGCATCAGGCACTGGAACTGAGAGCAGTGAGAGCGCGTTCAGCCCAGTGTGCACCACCCAATACCTGTAACAAGCTGCGGACGGCACATTGTCAGTTGTTCTGCAACAGCCGGGTTTATGTGAGTAAGCCTTTGGCTGTTTTTTACTTTTATTACAGTTTTTTAGCAATCTGCACCAATATCTCCTATGTCATTTCCTTTCTGGGAACCCACGGAGATTACCATTGAGTTATCAGGATGTGAGTTAACAAGAGAGTGAGCTGACTTAAGACTGACAACACGGGGGATTCGTGAGGTCCAGGAGAAGACGCTGGTAAAAGCACAGATTCTCTCAAATGAACATACAGTAGCAACACTACTTTTGTAAGTTGATTACTTTTAAACCCTTTTGAGCCATCTGTTGGTGCTTGTGGCTGCGCAATGGTTTCTTTTCCCTTGTATATTCCACTGCAGGAGAAATTTTGAAACACCAGCTAGCAATTGATCCACTACTCCGTTTGCAATTGGAACATTAGGAGAACTTTCCCATTCTATATGGACATTACATTGGACTGGGGTATTGTTGTTATCTCTAGCGCCGGGTCACTGCATTGTTTTATTATTGTCTGTTAAATGAATTTGTGAGTTATTTGTTAGGCAGGGACCCTACGGCAGCTTTCACTAAATCACACACGGGTTTAATGTTACCACCTCTATATTAAGATTTGTATTTATACATATTAACGGTCACGACGCTGAGCTTTAGGGTATTAATTCACCACACATTCATACACAGCTCCACTTCTTTTTTTAATCCTCTTCGGCCACACAGTTCTTCTAACAATGACAGTGACAGCCTTTTTAGCAGCCCCCTCATTAGGTCTGAAAATATTATATTAATTTAATATATATAGAAAATTTGGGCATATAATCACAATTTGATCATGTGATCAAGATAAGAAATGAAAATAAGAGTTAAATATAGTAATATATTCTACATGTAACATCCCTCCCCCCGCCCCCCTTAATGGGAGATTTGTGGGTTGCGGGTGTTTTTGGTGCTAACCTGTTGGCTCCCAGGAGGCTGAGTCTCTGCAGATGTAGTAGGGAGCGTGGGGTGCAGGGGTCTTTGCCTCAGGTTGGTGTAGCACCTCCATCCTGCAGGGCTGTGCCAGGGGCAGAGATTCATCCCTAAAGGAACTTTCTTCTTGCAAGAAGTACTCTGGAGTACCAACAACAATGCAATTTGTCTTTTATTTAGGGTCTCACAGGACAGATACATCCTTACAGCCAGGGCCGCCAACAGAAATCTTGGTGCCCGGGACAAACATTTTAAGCAGGGCCTCCCTGCCCCGTGTCGGCGGTATTGCCCGCCGCCCCACCCCCGCCCCCCATTCCACACCTCACGAGCCCCCTCTCTTTCTCCCCCCTTCCCATGTATTTCTTTCCCTTCCATCTCACCCCATCTCACTCTCCCGCCTCGCATGTATTTCTCTCTTCTGCTTCTCACTAAGGCTGTGGCCCCGCTTGCCCTGAGCTCTCTCATGCTTGGATAGCGCTCCACGCATGAGCGCCGGGTTTCCTGGCATTTAAGGCAAGCACACGCGGGGGGCATTGCGGGTAGTTGAGCGTGCTAGAAAGTAAGTATTTTTTGTTTACATAAGGGTCAAGCACGGGTGAGCGTGTGTGCCCGCGCACGAGCACTGTGTCACGCTTGTGCGAGCCCACAGACAAGACCTGACCCCGACACTGAGGTGGGAAGGACAATGCCACACACCCACAGTAGCGAAGGCGGGCCCAGTAGGTGGTTTGTAGCATTGCTGGGTCTGGGTATGAAGAAAAAGGGTTAATCCAATACTCACCAGGTTCCAAGGGTAGGAGAGGTACACGTAGTCGTTATCCGTTAGCCAGGGGTAAAGAGCCAGATAGAATCCAAATGCAAAGCCAGGTCGGTACACGAGGGGTTAATCCATAATCCAGGGGTCACGAGCCAGAGAGAATCCAAATCCAAAGCCAGGTCAGTACACGAGAGGTAACTGTAGAAAACAAATCAAGACAGGGCTGGACAAGCCAGGCACACACAAGGCTACACAAAGTCTATGTTCAGCAAGGTAAACCAGGAAGAGGCAGTCTTATATAGAAGACAGGAACCAGTAGGGGAGGGAGCGGAGGTGGGGCCTCCGCAGATGCCAGGATAGGCTGCAGGAAACAAGGCTCATAGCAAAGCTTGACACGTAGCTGGGGTTCGTTGCACGCCGTCACGCGTGCACCGCGCACAGCGGAGGTGCGGCGCATCCTGGGGGGCGGAGCTATGCTCAGTGACCGTGCATAGAAAGAGCGGGTGCGCGCACGCTCTGTAACAGGAACAGTGATGCGCACATCAGCTGGGGGCGAATCTTCGGCAGCTGCCGTTGCAGTACTATAGATAGGTGAGGAGGGAACGCGCCGCAAGGGACGCACTCCCGATTCCTCACACACTGCACGAGACTGGGTCAATAAATGCTCATATTTTAATTGCTTAGTCAACAATTTGCTCCTGTGTTTTCCCCTTTCCCCCCATATATATATGACTCACAACTCACTGACACTTCATATATATGACTCACTGACGCACGGGGCCCGGGACGCCAGTATCCTTTGCCCCCCCCCCTCTTGGCAGCCCTGCTTATAGCATACATAGTCCTTCTTCTCTTAAGGCATTCTGGCTCAGGGGTATCCTTCCCTCTCTCTTACTGGGAAAGGCAAAGCCACCAGAGCCCTTGCTACTCTCTGTACTCAGACACACCTCATCCCCTAAGGGGTAAGGCAGAACAGGACTCACTCAGAACTCTCTTGCCCCAGCGGGGAGAGAACAGAAACCACTAGGTAGGGGGCCGTAACCTTTTGTACCTGGGGAAAGGTTAATCCCTCTCCCCCAATATTTGGGCAGGCCCAGCTGACATCACATGTGCAAAACGTGATATATCAAAAGTGGCGCTCTATTATAAGCTTTAAACACGTGTTAATCCAATATTAACATATAAACCTTAAATTGAATAAATATAAGTGATACAAACAAACCCTTGAATGCTTCTGTGACCCAGTGCAGGACTGCTCTCTCAATCCCAGGTGAATATGGCGACAGCTGACATCACATGCCTAGTCAGCCCACTCCCCTTACATGTGACTCCATTCCAGGCTCCTGCACTGCACTTGGCTACTTAGTGTCTCTGTGGTTAAACATATAAGCTCATATTGAACCCCAAAATAACCACAACATATATATATATATGCATATAGGTGTCAAAGAGGCGTGCAACTGAGCATGGCAATATATATTTATAATCAGAGACAGAACATGAAACACAGACAGATCTCAGTGCTACATCCATTAACACATATACACGGTTCAGTCCCTATATATATATAAAGATATCTTTTGAATAAAATGGTCCTTTAGTTTAACTCTTCGGCCAAAGTGTTGTAAGCCCTTGAGCCCCTCCAAGGCAGACCACGTCTCAAGGGTCCTAACACTAATATAAATTCTTAATAACCTGTACATTACCAGGAAGAATGATTTACAATAAATCTGTCAAAATTAGTTGCATAGTTCTGTCTGATTGAAGCTCTTATTAACCTATACATTACCAGGAAAAGCACTCTGTATTAGATTTGTCGCAATCAAACTGTATGCAGGTTCCCATGAGTGTGGAAGGTGGAATGAAGTAAGCTTAACCATTTAAAAGTGGGAGGGGGTGAGCTTCAAACTAGGGAATGAGGTGCCACCCTCCAAATCAGCCAGGACCAGCTGAACAAGAATTACAAAACATACAGGACCCCTGTAAGCTCATATTGAACCCCCAAAATAACCGCATAATATAGATACGTATAGGTGTCAAAGAGGAGTGCTACTGAGCATGGCAATATATATTTAAAACCAGAGACAGAACATGAAACACAGACAGAGCTCAGTGCTACATCCATTAACACATATACAGGGTACAGTACATATATATATATATATATATATATATATAAAGATATATATAAAGATATCTTTTTAATAAAATTGTCTTTTAGTTTAACTCTGTCAAAATTAGTTGCATAGTTCTGTCTGATTGAAGCTCTTATTAACCTGTACATTACCAGGAAAAGCACTCTGTTTTAGATTTGTCGCAATCAAACTGTATGCAGGTTCCCATGAGTGTGGAATGTGGAATGGAGTAAGCTTTAACCATTTAAAAGTGGGAAGGCGTGAGCTTCAAACCAGGGAAGGAGGAGCCACCCTCCAAATTAGTCAGGACCAGCTGAACTGTTGTTAGCCATCTCACATGCAGGCCCATATGCAAGATACTTAATCTTAGCACTGCCAGAACCTTACTAGAATTGACAGTACTAGGGCACGGAAATGTTGTAGTCAGGGGCTGCGTGGCTGCATACAAACTTAGTGTAAGAACACTATAAGAAGAGTGAAAGGGAAAAGAACACAAGACATTACCATTTTGTGTGATTCAGCAAAGTTTGGCTCATGAAAGTTGGTTTCTTCTTAGAAAGGCACAAAGCGGAAACCCACAAACTATTAGTTTTCATCAATCAGCAACCATAAATCTGTGTGTCTGTGTGCTAGGAAAAAAATGCTGATTTTTCAGACTCGATGAGTGGTATTTTATTTTCTAATGAGAAATTATATCTGGATAAGTGAAGTCGGGAGACAGGGAATGTGTATTGACTTAGTTTAGTTATGGTAACATTTCCACTTCTAATCCCTTCAAAATTAAACACATTAAATGCTAATAAAAAGGCTTTATTGAGGTGTGTATGATCACCAGAGGGGTCTCCCAAGCATACGTCTAGCAGAACTTCCCCTAAAGCTTAAGTAATGTGCTGACTTTTTTGTCATAGGTTTCAAATTTCAAGAAACGAAATATATATATATTTTTTTTAAGTTGAAATCTCAATTGACATTGAAACGTGTACCAGTCAGCTGAAGAAAGACTGCATATATTTCTAACCACAATCGACATGTCTGCATTTTGCTGTATAATTATACCTTATCCCCTTAAATGCTTTTTGGAAAACTCAAATACGCAGTCAATAGTAATATCCTGAAATGTCAGATGTAATATTTAACCCAAAATAAACAAACATTTGGTTAGAATGTATCTAATCTATGATCAGAGTTATATGTGAAATTATACCAGACTGCTTAACCATTTCCAGCGGCTGCACACATACAGTACACATTAAATACATGCAATTCAAACCAAATGCATGCACCAGGAAAACATCAGGTAAATCAGAAAGCCCTGGACTTGTAAGGAAGAGGTGGCATAACATACGTCTGAGGGGCCCCTCCCATAAGGTGCTGGGATGTTAGGCCAGAGGTAGGGATTAAGTAAGGTGTACTTAGGGCAAGGGGGAGGGATCCTAGTTCCTCTTTCTTCTAGGATCTACTGGAGCGGTCACATCTCCCTGGTTCCTGATCCCTGGTATCCTGATCCTGAGAGATGGCTGCAAGGTGTGGAGGAAGAAAGATATGGCCGAGGGCCCAGCGGAGATGATGGGTGTTGCTATCGCGCCACAGATGTGTGGATGAGGGAGCTTCAGGAGGAGGCGCAGCTGTGGCTCATGAGCTCGGTGGTGAGGTGGGGATTTTGGCTGGAGGGAAAGCCTTGTGGAGCAGAGAGGCAGTAGCAGAGGTGGACTGTGGAAGGTAGAAAAAGTGGAATTTTATTTTGTGGTTTTTCAACCACCACAGATTGGGTGATTTTTGGGTCGGTGTATTTCTTCATGTTGGGTTTTGAGAGGGTAACGCGTTTGAGTGTGATTTGGTGAGGGTTATGGATTCTGGAATTCATTGGTGGATTGTCATTTCGATTATCCTCTGGCAGATGCTGGATTCCACAGGAGTAGGGAGCTGGCGTGGGAGCCGTGGATTAGTATGGATTACAATCCGCAGGTGGATTATGGGGACATTGTACAGGATTTGCACGGATTCTGGCAAGGGAATGCAGAATTTGACAGGGGCTTGGTTTTGGGGGTAAAATCCATGCGGATTCAGCTAAGGGGGGGGGGGGGGCGAATTTGTGAGAGGAAACTTCTGCAGGGACATAGTGGCAGATTCCTGGTAAAATCTGCGTGGATCGAATGCAAGGGCGGATTTTGCGGATAAATCCACATGGAACATATGCAAGCATGGATTCTGCGGCAAATCCGTACACCGATTTCGGGAAAATCCATGCAGATAGGGACTTGATTAAATTTGTCGACGGATTTTGCACAACAATATGGATTGTGGAGAAAAGGTTAGGGAAATGGATTTTGAGTTTGGGCTCCAGCAGCAGAAGCCTGTAGGTATCAGAAACTGGACTGGCGAGCACAGCAAGGACAGGATGCACCATGAGGAGGGGGGCTTGGCTGCAAATGACAGCGGTACCCCAGCACAGGACATTGCAAGAGGTGGCAAGAGCCTACATCTGGCAAAAGCAGCAGGGAGCGGTGCAGCAGGAGCTACTGCATAGAACAGCAAGGTCTACACCGGTCCCTGTGGGTGCAGTGCGAGGTGCCCAGATGGCGCAGAAAAGGATGTAGTCGCCCTCAGAGCAGCAGACAGCTGCTGAGTCACAACAAGACAGGTTGGGCACTGGAGTGGGGTGGCTAGAACTGGACAGGGTTAGTTTGAGGATGCTTACACAGGGGGGCAAGTAGAGATGGAGTAGCGGGGTATCAAGGGAGGAGGAGGGGAGTGTGGGGGAGGCAGATAGCACTGGGGAGGAAGTAGTCACTTCTCTGCTCAGTCACAGGGAGTCAGTGGGGGACATGGTGAGTGCACCAAGTGCAGGAGGCTCTGGGGTTTGGAGGGTGCATTATGATCATTAGGCGGTGCCAAGAGCACTGTTGGAGTAGGGATAGTAAGGCCAGTGCTAGGGCAAGGGGCAGAAAATGAGATGTTAAGAGCCTTGGTTGAGTTCTGCTTTCAATGGGGGCTTAGGGGAGAGTAGGGACATGGTGTGTGGTAAGTGGTGGGGGTCAATAGGTGGCAGGGGTGTGGGTGGGAGGTGAAGGTAGCATTGGAGGCTGTCTCGGGAAGGGGTTAGGGGTGTCACAGGGGTGGTGGCACCTCCAGGGGCTCCTCCACTGGTGGTAGCAACCCTGGCAGTTGCAGGGGTAGCAAGTGGGTGACAAGTGTGGCAGCTGGGGTAACAGCGGTTCCTGAAAAGGAAGGGGTGGTGGGGGTGTCTGTAGTGGTGGCACCAGTGGGAGAACATGGAAAATGGGTGGTGGTAGCAGAGGACAAGAGAAAAGAGGATGGGGTGCAGGATGCTAGTTTCAGGGACGCTTACTTTTTCTTATCTAGCAAGCGGGGGATGCACCTATTGGTGACAGTGAAAGAGCGGGTTTGGAAGGATAATTATGTCAATATACTGACATTATTGCTTCACTATAAGGAACCCACAAAGTCAAACAAAACTAAGGATAAGAAAAAGGAGGAGGAAAAGAGACAAATCTTTTGGGGACTGGCTGCATCCTTTGCAATTTAAGCATCATGATAGGAGGGAAGAAGCTGAAACTTTGCTTGGCTCTCTTCAAGTATGTGGATACAATTTGGGAAGATTTATGGGGGTCAGTGGTGGTGAAAGTATGATAGGAACTTCAGGCAGAAAGGGAAATTAAGAAACAGTTGCAGTGGGAAGGGAAAGAGATGGACCTGTGGATGTCCAAAATGAGACCGCATAAAACTAACTCCTTTCGGTCTGGTGTCGGCAGCTCGCAGCAAGCTGGGCAGTTGAAAGCAGTGTAAGAGGGGTACGGAGTGTCATTTTAAGTACAAGTGAAATGGCCACGCCGTGTCCGCTTTAAAAAGGTCAAGAGTGGTGTTAAGAAAGGAGCTAGTGGAGAGACTAGGGCAAAGAGCGAGGACACTGGTGAACATCGATAAGATGGCACCGTAGCTCCACCATTGCCTGAAGAGGGAGGGAGGCAGCAGAACTGTTAGAGACAGGTTTTAGAAGCGGTTTTTGGATCCCTTCTAGGGAGGTGGAGATTTCCATCTTTAGAATGAATTTTAAATTCTTTTGAGATGCACATGGGGGTAGTGCGGTCAAAATAGAAAAGGAGGTTAGAGCAGGCAGAATGGCAGGCCAGTTTTCCTCTCCCCTGTTACATAGGTTGAAAGTTTCTCTGTTGGAGGTGGTCCCAAAGAAGGAGCCAGGTTTATTCTGTCTCCCACATCATCATCTGTCATACCCAGAGGGGTTGTCAACTTGTCAGTGGATGATGAGATTGACAAATAATTGTGTAGTGTGCAGTAGGCATCTTTTGACAGGGCAAGGGATTTGGTAAGTGATGCAGGGCCAGGGGCATGGATGACAAGGGCTGACATTGAGTTGGCATTCCGTCTACTGCCCATACACCTGGAATGCTCCATCTGCTGGGACAATAGATCAGACAATAGGAAAGGAAAATTCCTGCTCAGGAAAGCTTAAAGTGGAAATACTAGAATACACAATGTATACTAGAAGCTTGAAATACAAATAATGTCCTATAACTAATGCAAATAGACACACTCCGACTATCCCTATTTAGCAGGTATTGTACCTTTTAATTCAGTTGTACCAATTTACAGTATGTCAGTTGTTGCTGAAGCTTAGCTTATGAATGCAGCTGGGAGATTGATATCTTATCTGCTATGATAACCTGTTCAGAGGGGATTTAATACCACTTCTATTGTGTGTGTCTCTAGTTATATACAAATAAACCCATAAATACACATTTTATTGAAAATATGATCTTTATAATAGAGTAAATTGTATGTGTTATTGTGCTTCCTTCAGGGGGATCACTTGAATGGAAGCTCATCTATCCCACATTGACATACTCTAGCAAATAAAGTGTACCTAGTTTCATGTGTCAAATGTTGGAGGCTTTGCAAATATAATTCCACATATAAAACTAAGTTAGCAAAGGTGGTTAAATAACAATACAAATTATATAAAACAACGGTATAAGCTACAGTATGAATCAAACAGACTTCATTTAGGACATGCATAATGTACTATTCTGACAAATATATTATTTGTATCTCCAACTTGTATACATTTGAAGCAAGTTTCTTGGGTTGACACGGAGCACTGCATGGTTTAATTGATTCATCAGCAGTGAAGGAAAATTATGGAAAAATGTGTACCTCAATCTGAACCTTAATATACCGATGTCAAGAGATGCATATTGTAATTGCCCCTATGGCCTCTATTTAATATAGTGAGAAGCCGGCTAATACACAGTAAATGATGCATTAACTTCATTTTAGGTGAATAGAAATGAGTACTTTGGTATCTGTGTTTAACCCCTTCTCACCATATTGAAGGATGTGGAAGGGGTGAGTTGACAAGCCGTATTTGTTTATTTATTACCTACCAGCTGTGTCCATTGTAAGAAAATTGTGAATCAAGACTTGACAAAGATCTTCAGCAGCAGGAACATTACACTATGTTAAACCTGGTTGATGCTTTTGACAAGGTAGAATAATTTAAAGGTACATAATTTATTCCTAATATTATATGTGCATGAAAAAACAGCTCCCTAAATTCTCCCTTTGCTCCATATGATCACTGCCTAAATTACAAGTTTTAGCAAGCCAAGCATGCCAAGAACAAGCACACATTACCTTGATTCATTGGCTGAGAAAATGCCTCTCTTCATATCAGTTTCATGGAGAATATTACATTTTTAGAGCTTCATGCAGAGGATAGTTGTATACCTAACAATGAACACAGATGTTAATAGTAACCATCTTCATTGTAGTTGCCATTGACAAAACCTACATGATATTATATTGTCAGACTTTATTTTTCACCATGATTAAATACATTGAGTTATTCATTAAACTGTGACAGTGCTGACCGCGGCACTATCTCATGCAAACTCCAATAGAAGTTTGTGCCTACCTGGTTTCGACATGAGTTAGTAATCTGGCGGCATGCACCACGGATTGGCAACAATCATTGTGCTTCTAGAGAATACCTGTACCCAGCCCCGATTGTGATGCATCTGCTGAAATTTTAACAGTCCTAATTGGTGCGTAAAACCTCAACATTGGCTCTTGAATGAATTGTTGTTTCAAAATGTCACATTATTTTCCTGCTCTAGACCCTGTAACCAATTATTTTTAGTTTCTAAGAACATTCACACTGGTGCTGTCTATGTTGATAGATTAGGAAAACATTTTCCAAGGTAGCTCACCCTGCCCCGGAACCACTTATCATGCTTCTTTGACTGAGGACGTGACATCATTTCAACTGCTTTAAAATGTAAAAGAGAGACGCGCACGCCTCACAGCGTAATTCTGTTCTAATGAATCGATAGCAGAGATAAAATCATTGTGCTTTCAAATGTAGTGGATAAAACAAGATCAAAAATCCAATCGCCATGTTCGCTTATTCGGTAGCTGCCCCCTTAGATAATAATAATAATAATAATAGCACGTTCTTGTATAGCGCTGCTAGTTTTACGTAGCGCTTTTACAGAAACATTTTTCAGGCACAGGTCCCTGCCCCATGGGGCTTACAATCTATGTTTTTGGTGCCTGAGGCACAGGGAGATAAAGTGACTTGCCCAAGGTCACAAGGATCTGACACTGGGAATTGAACCAGGCTCCCCTGCTTCAAACTCTCAGTGCCAGTCAGTGTCTTTTACCCACTCCCTCTCCTTATCATGTCATATCCCTATGTTGTCTCGATATAGAATCCCAACAGTGGAGTCACGGCGTTACCGAGCTGCTTCTAGAGGTATTAACTGGTACGTAATATGGGCAAAACGAGTCACCAAAGAAATGTAGAAACCAGCGGGTGATCGCAGGATAGATTGATGACCACGGAGGTACTCACAAATAGTTTGATATACTTTTGCAATTTCCGTTGGTATTTATGGACTCACTTTGGACTTTCTCTGGTTTTTAATTTTGATATGTACTAACCTGCCCTACTCCTGGCAGTAAGTCCTGGTACAATCAGGCTGCCAGTAGTCTATATGGGGTTTCCCCACTCACTGGAGCTGCACTTGAGTAACAGTGGGAGGCGGTTACATCCGGCCTGAGCATGTCCAATCACAGAACAGACCTGCTGCCCTCCTCTTAGCTGTACCTTTGGGCAGTGACACCCTAAATTTAGTAGTGCCTCTACTACATACTGTATGATGAATCTGTGATATATCTCTGGTGCTAAAGCTATGATTAAAGGTGAGCATAATAATCAGTATCTTCAAAACAGTGTATTAATTGTAAGTAGTTTTGTACTTTCTCCTGTTAGTTTTAGCTGCCAAAACCCAGATAACTAAAAAGCTGTCTATTTGAGAACTAAGGGCCTCATGCAGTAAGCGCCGAAAAGCCATTTTTCGCCATTTTCTTGCCAATATTGCCTTCCAGATACAGTAAGCGCCGATAAGCTCCAAAAATCGACATTTTTTTTAACCGGAAAAAAGTTTTCGGCAGCCGGGTGCCGATAAGCCACTTTTCGCCACTTATCGGCACTTTCTGAAACCGGCTGAATTCTAGTAGCCCGATCAGCTTTTCGCTGCTGATCGGCACTCTAGAATTGAGATTTTTATGGCAATCCAGCCCGCCAACTAAAGTTGGCAAGTTGCTGGGGGAGAAGCATCGGCAAGGTCGAGACTTAGAAAAAATCAGGCCTTTTTCTGCCTGGGATTGATGCCAGGGGTCTCCGGATCTGATACCCATTAATACCAGCACCGGAGCCCCCCGGCATGCATCCGAGGCAGGAAAAATGCATTTAAAGCCCACTTCATTACCTTAGCGGCTAACCGCTAAGGCAATGAAGGGGTTAAACAGCCGTGCCAGGTTTATTGTGGGTAGCGGGGGTGGGTGAAGGGGGTATTTGGCACTTGGTGGCTGTTTAGGGCTTGCGGGGGTTGCGGGTGGACTTAACCCCTTCATGACCTTAGCGGTTAATACTGCTACGGTCATGAAGGGGTTAAGCCCTCCCGCTACCCACCCGCAAGCCCTAAATAACCACCGTTGGGGCTAAAACCAAATTCGGCCACCACCGCTACCCACAATAAAAAAAATACACACACAACAGCCCCACACGAAATAAATATATAAATAAATATATATATATATATATATAGGATATGATAGATCTATATAGATAAATAAAGACATAATTAAATACATACATACATAATACATAAAACATACTACTCAATCATAGATAGATATAAATAACTACATACATACATACATACATATACATACATACATACATTACACATACCTACATAAACATACACATACATACAATATAATATATATATATTAATATACTGATATATATATATTGTATATATATATTATATATATATATATTATATATATATATATTATATATATATATATATATATATATATTACACCACCAACCCCTATACCCCCACTAACATACAGTACATATATGCACAGCAATGATACTATAGGCCGACGGGTGTTACCCGCAGGCCTGCAGAACCAATTCTGTGCCCCCCCCAAATTAATTAAAAAAACACATACATACATAGAAATAACCCCGCCCCCCCCTCCTAGCAACAGTACAGTAGCGACCAACTTTATTCTAACTTGGCTAGCTCCGCGAATTTCGGAATATCCCGGTGATGTGCGGTTTAGTGTCGTTTTCTCCCGGGGTGTATTGCGTTATTTCGCACCCGTGATTTAAGCATTTTATTCCCGCTGGCTGCAATACTGCAATGCTGTGTAAAAACACATGGGGGCGTTTGCGAGCTGTTGTCTTTGAAGCCGAGAAATTCATGAATTGTAATGCAGTATATACTGTATATACATACTGTATAACAACAACCCCTATAACCCCTAACATACACATACAGTACTGTATATGCACATCAATGATACTATAGGCCGTCCCTGGCGAGATGTGTTATCAGCAGAGAGAGAACCGTGCTCCTTCTGTGCAAACATCGGCACATTAAAAATTATTTAAAATACATTTTTATTTCATAGTGTCGATGTGCAGGGGGTCTCCGGAGATGAACCGCGTTGGTTTCAGGTCGGGGACCCCCTGCTTCCCGAGATACAGACCCCTTTATGAGGTGCCGGTATCCCTCTGCATTTAAAGGTCCCGATCACTTGACGCGGCCTGTAAACCAAGCAGAGGGATACCGGCACCCCCTAAAGGGCCTGTATCTCGGGAAGAGGGGTCCCGGACCTAAAACCAAAACGGTTCTGCTCCGGCGACCCTCTTCAACATGTACAGTATAATAAAACACATATATAAATAACACTCGTTCCTTACCTTAGCGGCTATGTGCTATGGTAACGAAGCAGCATTTCTGTATTTTAATAATATTGTACAGTGAGCAGGGGGTTCCCTGAGCCAGAAATTAATGCTCAGGGGACCCCCTGCTCTTGCACAATATTATTAAAAAAACAGAAATGCTGCTTCATTACCATACTTGATAGCTCTAAGGCAATGAAGGGTTAATACATATTTTTAATGTGTGTGTTAAACCTGCCTGCCTTGACTGTAAACTGTGTAAGACCCCCTCCCCCTATTGTGTGTGTTAAACTTCCCTGCCTTGACTAATCTATGTAAAAACCCCTCCCCCTATTGTGTGTGTTAAACTTCCCTGCCTTGACTGTAATCTATGTAAAAAACCCTCCCCCTATTTGTGTCTGCTAAGCTTCCCTGCTTTGACTAATCTGTGTGTAAGCGCCCCCTCCCCCTAGTGTCGGTAGTTAAATCTCCCTGCCTGTTTTCTGTGTAGTGCAGTGTACTGTATGTAAATGTGGGGAGGGGAGGGGGATCCCGTGTTAAATAACCACACCCACACCCACTACCCACTACCACAATAAAAAAAATTCACACACAACAGCAGCACAATAAATAATACATCTAAATAAATAAATAAATACATGAATATAATAAAACATTAAAATACATTTTTATCATAGTGTAGAGGTGCAAGGGGTCTCCGGAGCTGAACCGCGTTGGTTTCAGGTCCGGGGACCCCTGCTCCCCGAGATACAGCCCCCTTTATGAGGTGCCGGTATCCCTCTGCATTTAAAGGTCTCGATCACGTGACCGCGGGCCTGTAAACCAAGCGAAGGGATACCGGCACCCCCTAAAGGGGCTGATCTCGGAGAGCAGGGGGTCCGCAGACCTAAACCAAAGCGGTTCAGCTCGGAGACCCCCTGCCCATTACAACTATGAATAAAAATGTATTTTAAATGTTTTTTATTTCTATTCATGTATTTATTTATTTATTTAGATTTATTTATTAATTGTGCTGCTGCTGTGTGTGAATTTTTTTTTTAAGGTGCGTGTGGGGGTGGGTGAAGGGGGGTATTTAGCCCAACGGTGGTTGTTTTAGGGCTTGCGGGGGGGTAGAGGGGTAACTAAACCACTCACCCCCCCCCCCCCACTCGGACCGTAGCGGTATTAACTGCTACGGTCGTGAAGGGGTTAAGTGCACCCGCAACCCCCCCGCAAGTCCTAAACTCACACCAAGGGCCAAACAACCCCTTCACCCACCCCCGCTACCCACAATAAAAAAAATTCACGCACAGCAGCCCCACAATTAATAAATGGATAAAATAAAAATATAAATATGGATAATAGTGAATTTGCCCACTTAAAATACATAAAGAAAAATAAATACAATAAATACATATTGCACTTACCCATGTCCGGCTGGCACGATGAAGGCCATCCTCATCTTCATCACCGTCCATGCCCCCTCCGATGCTGCAAAACATAAACAAGAATAAAAACAGCCAATGTAATGTCCCCTAACCCCTTAATCACCATAGCGGTTATTAACCTCTACAGTCATTAAGGGGTTAACCCACCCTCACCCACTACTCGGGAGGCCTAAATACACTCCCCCACTACCCCCCCACCCCGTGAGGTCTAACCACCCTCACTCACCCAATACCCAGCCAGGAGGCCTACCCACATACCCTTGGGGACAATACCCCCTTCCCCCACCCCCAGTACCCACAATAAAAACAATACACAGCCCCACAATAAACATCATTATATTTATTAAATACATAACCCATCACCTGTGCCCACTCATAAATACATAATTTTTTTTTACATACAGGGTTAATACCCCAGGCCCACGGGAGTCCCCGGTGGGCCTGACAGGTCACCTCACAGACCTACAGTAGCCCATCACCATGTTTCAAACAGGGTCTGGAGGCCTACGGGTGGTCCCCTCCAGGCACTGTGGTCCACAATGGGGTCTCCAC
Source organism: Ascaphus truei (assembly GCA_036426205.1). Taxonomy (NCBI): domain Eukaryota; kingdom Metazoa; phylum Chordata; class Amphibia; order Anura; family Ascaphidae; genus Ascaphus; species Ascaphus truei. The sequence goes on from WSYH01003697.1 coordinate 51,780, forward strand.
GGGTAGGCCCGTGGCTGTCTGGGGGCCCTGGGTCAGACCCACAGGTGTCTGAGGGGCCTCGGGTGGTTCCCACGGGGGTCTGGGGGCCCTCGGGTGGTCCCTACGGGTCCGCGGGGCCACCGGTTCTTCTCCACGGGTGTCCCCCGTGGACCTGGTAGCCGTTTACCTGTGAGAAGCCCGAGGAGACCGCAGGTGGTCTCCATAGGTCCCACACAGATCTGAGGAAACAACCCTGTATGTAAAAAAAAAATAAACATGTCGTATACATTAAATACATCAATCCCCCCCCCCAACACATACACTACAATAATGGGAAAAATAACTATTATCCAGACTGGGATAATAGATTATTTGCCCATTATTAAACACATTAACTAGCATAATAAAATAAATAAAGTTCTACTGACCTCATCAATAAGAAGCACCCTCGCCAGCAAAATCCGTAGGTGAAGCTTTCTTAATTAATTGAATATAGCTATGAATGTAATGTACTTTAGGCACTAAGATAAAATAAATTATAATTAAAATCAATGAATTAAAATTGTAATTACACATGATTAAATATTTACGTGTTTCTACAATTAATTAACATTATTCAATATAATAAATTTTAGATGTTTATTATAGTAATTTTTGGGATAAATATCACAATTCTGATAGTATTAATTAATGTATTATTAATCTAATATTATAATTTAATTAATCACGGGTAATTTGAAGTGGTTATGTTTAATTAGTTCATACTAATTTTTGAGTAGAATTCTGGCTAGCTCATTTAGATTATTGATAATTGTTCGCATCTTTGCCCCTTGGTACTATATACTATAATGATATGTTTGATATATCAAATCACTCTTCCATCAGTGTTAACCTTAGGCTCTATGTTGATAATGAGTGTATGTGTAGAGCCTACTATTGTTGTGTATAGGTTTCTTCAAGCCTATTTTCTATGTACAGTTTAATATAAGCTGAGAGATATGAGAAAGTTTAGCAAAGGGAACTGAATAAATCCCGCTGTAAATTTAGAAGATTATAGTTTATCTATAATCAGTGTGTTTCAGAATATGTTCCCTTATGACCATTTGTGATCCTTCTGGATATTGACATACTAATTCGTCCAAATTATGTGGTGTGAATCAGCTTCACTATAGGGTTAAGTGTGTCTAAAATTATCTGTTCGATAACATAAATATGTTGGATTAGTAACTTGGTGAGGTCCAATAGTGAGATGTAGATATCATCAGGTACACTCTAATAGTTGGTTTAATAATCAACAGACTAATCTCATTTGGTTAGATGTTGATTAACTAAATAACATAAGAATATGTGATACTATTGTCATGTTATTAACCATTATATCAGGTACAATCTCTTTATATGTGTGTGTTGTTTCTCTATTAAAATGTTGCAGAGATAAAGTAAATAAAGTGTCAATTAGCCAATTCTGAGAGTATCCAATCAGTCACGAGAGGTAGATATATATACCCAGGGTAGGGAGAGGTTAAGGACATTATCCCCTGACGAAGCCCAAGTGGAGAAACGCGTAGGGCAAACGCATTGGCAGAGCAGTTGGAGACGCGCTGTGGACAGATCCTATGCAACGGAGCAAAGTCAGCGTACTAACTACAGTGGGAGATAGATTCTCGCGAGAGCCGGAGCCAGAGCACGTGATGCGGAAGTAACCACACACAACAGCAGTGCAGAGAACCGGCGTTCTACGGACATGAGTGTGAGAGACTCACTTAAACTCTCAACTGCCTGAATTCGATTCACAGCATGTGAGTTGAATACCATTTGTTGTTTTTATTAAAAGGTTTTATACTATTCCTTTTCTTCTATTATTACCCACCCGAACCCCCCTTCCTGTGAGATCCATCCCTTGCAAGGTATCATCTAGCAGCAGACGGATGGTGATGCTGCAATAGCTGTCTGGAGTATCGTGTGAAGTATAAATCTAGAGGACACACAGAGAAAATAAAGATCACCAGAAGCAGAGTTCCTGAGTCCCACTGGGGATTAATGGCTGAATTAATTGTAAGTGTATATCTTACCACCTGACCCCCTGAATTGCTCAAATATACGGCCCTATGATGTTTTTCTCTTTTTTTTTTCTTTCCATGCATATTTGCGCTTAGTCTCTCTCTCTCTCTCTCTCTCTCTCTCTCTCTCTCTCTCTCTCTCTCTCTCTCTCTCTCTCTCTCTCTCTCTCTCTCTCTCTCTCTCTCTCTCTCTCTCTCTCTCTCTCTCTCTCTCTCATTACAAATTATAAAACAAGGATAAGCTACCAATGAATCAAACGACTTCATTTGGACATGCAAATGTTACCTTCTGACAAATATATTATTTGTATCTCAACTTGTTAATTTGAAGCAAAGTTTTTGGGTTGACACGGAAGCACTGCAAGGTTAAGTGATTCATCAGCAGGAAGGAAATTATGGAAAAATGTGTACCTCAATCTGAACATTAATATACCGATATGTCAAGAGGATTGCAATTGTAATTGCCCTATGGCCTATATTTTAATAATAGTGAGAAGCGGCTAAATCACTAGTAAATGGTGCATTAACTTCATTTAGGTGAATAGAACATGAGTACGCTTGGTATCTGTGTTTGAACCCCTTCTCACCATATGAAGGATGTGGAAGGGGGTGAGTTGACAAGCCGTATTTGGTTATTTAATACCTACCAGCTGTGTCATTGTAAGAGAAATTTGAATTGAATCAAGAATTGACAAAGAGATCTCAGCAGCAGGGAACATTACACTAGTTTAAAACCTGGTTGATGCTTTGAAAGGTGAATAATTTGAAAGGTGACATAATTTATTACCTAGATATTGTGCATGAAAAAAAACAGCTCCCTAAATACTCCCTTGCTCCATATGATCATCTGCCCTAAATTACAAGTTTTTGTAGCAAGCCAAGCATTTGCAAAAACAAGCACACATTTCCCTTGGATTCATTGGCTGAGGAAATGGCCTCCTTCATATCCCGTTTCATGGGAATATTACATTTTAGGCTTCATGCAGAGGATAGTGTATACCTAAACATGAACACAGATGTGAATTATACCATTTCATTAGTTGCATTGACAAACCTACAGATATTGTTATTGTCAGACTTATTTCTACATGATTAAAATACCGATTGAGTTATTCATGTAAAACTGGGACAGTGCTGCCCGCGGCACTATCTCATGCACAATCCATAGAAGTTTGTGCCTACCTGGTTTGACATGAGTTATAATCTGGCGGCATGCACCACCGGTTTGGCAACAATCAATTGTGCTTCTAGAGATACCTGTACCCAGCCCCGATTGTGATGCATCTGATGAAATTTTAACAGTTGCCTTAATTGGTGCCGTTAAAACATCAACATTGGCTCTTGAATGGAATTGTTGTTTCAAAATGTCACATTATTTTCCGCTCTCACCCTGTAACCAATATTTTTAGTTTCTAAGAACATTCACACTGGTGTGTTATGTGATAGTTTAGGGGAAAAACATTTTCCAAGGAGATCACCATGCCCGGAACCACTTACCTGCTTCTTTGACTGGGAGTGACATCATGTCAAACTGCTTTAAAATGTTAAAACGAGAGCGCGCCACGCTCACACGGTAATTCTGTTCTAAGAATCGATAGCAGAGAGATAAAATCATTGTGCGTTCAATTGTAGTGGATAAACAAGAATCAAAAACCAATCGCCATGTTCGCTTATTCGGTTAGCTGCCCTTAGATAATAATAATAATAATAATAGCACGTTTCTTGTATAGCGCTGCTAGTTTTACGTAGCGCTTTTACAGAAACATTTTCAGGCACAGGTCCCCTGCCCCATGGGGCTTACAATCTATGTTTTTGGTGCTCGAGGCACAGGGAGATAAATGACTTGCCCAAGGTACAAGGATCTGACACTGGGAATTGAACCAGGCTCACCTGCTTCAAACCTCAGTGCCAGTCCGTGTCTTTTACCCACTCCTCTCCGTATCATTGTCATATCCCTAGGTGTCTCGATATAGAATCCCAAAGTTGGAGTCACGGCGTTACCGAAGCTGCTTCTAGATGTATTAAACTGGTAGTAATATGGGCAAAAGATCACGGCGTATTCCCCCCCCGTCACCAAAGACATGTAGAAAACCAGCGGGTGATCGCAGGATATGAGTGATGACCACAGGAGGTACTCACAAATAGTTTGAAATACTTTGCCAATTTCCGTTGGTATTTTGGACTCATTGGACTTTCTCTGTTGTTTTTTAATTTGATAGTGTACTAACTGCCACTACTCCTGGCAGTTAAGTCACTGGTACATCAGGCTGCCAGTCAGGTCTATATGGGGTTTCCCCACTCACTGGAGCTGACTGAGTAACAGTGGGAGGCGGTTACATCCGGCCTGAGACATGTCCCAATCACAGAGACACGAGACCTGCTGCCCTCCTCTTACGATGTACCTTTGGGACAGTACACCCTTAAATTTAGTGTGCCTCTACTACATACATGTATGATGAATCTGTGTATGATCTCTGGTGCTAAAGCTATGATTTAAAGGTGAGCATTAAAGCAGTATCATTCCAAAAACAGTGTATTAATTGTAAGTAGGTTTTGTTACTTTCCATTGTTAGTTTTAGCTTGCCAAAACCCAAGATAACTAAAAAAGCTGTACTTGAGAACTAGGGCCATCATGCAGTAGAGCCGAAAAGCATTTTGTCGCCATTTTCTTGCCAATAGTGCCTCCAGTACAGTAAGCGCCGGATAAGCTCCCAAAAATCGAATTTTTTTTAACCGGGAAACAGTTTTCGGCAGCCGGGGTGCGATAAGCCACTTTTCGCCACTTATCGGGCACTTTCTGAAACGGACTGAATTCTAGTAGCCCGATCAGCTTGTCGCTGGCTGATCGGCACACTCTAGAATTGAGATTTGTTATTGGCAATCCAGCCCGCCAACTTAAGTTGGCAAGTTGTGGGGGAGAAGCATGGCAAGTCGAGGAACTAGAAAAACTCAGGCCTTTTTCTGCCTGGATTGATGCCAGGGGTTCTCGATCTGATACCATTATAATACAGCACGGATGCCCCGCAGATGCATTCCGAGGCAGAAGGAAAATGCATTTAAGCCCACTTCATTACCTTAGCGGCTCTAACCGTAAGGCAATGAAAGGGGGTTAAACACCGTGCCAGGTTTATGTGGGTAGCGGGGTGGGTGAAGGGGGTATTTGGCACTTGGTGGTGTTTAGGGCTTGCGGGGGTTGCGGGTGGACATTAACCCCTTATGACTTGCGGGTTAATACGTGACTACGGTCATGAAGGGGTTAGCCCAGCCTGCTGGACCCAACCCGCACGGCAAATAACACCGTTGGGGCGAAAACCAAATTCTGGGCCACCACCGCTACCCACAATAAAAAAAGACACACACAACAGGCCCCACACGAAGATAAGATATATAGAGATAAGAAAAATGAAATGAGATAGGATAGAGAGATGATGAAGAAAGATGAAAGACAATTAGAATGACATCACAGACAGAAGGACTAAAGACATACTATTAAGTGGAGAGGAGTAAGAAGAACTTACAGACATGACATACAGACAGATACAGGACTTGACAGACAGAAACAGCCGTACACATCACATACAGATCAAAGAAATATATAAAGATTAGGAAATATACTGAGATTATGATATATGTATGTATATGATTATTAAGAGATATATGAGATATTATAATATATATATCTATATTATATATGATTATAATAAATTACACACACAAACCCCTATGTACCCCCACTAACATACAGTACATATATGCACAGCAATGATACTAGAGGCCGAAGGGTGGTACCCGCAGGCCTGCAGAACCAATTCTGTGCCCCCCCAAATAATTAAAAAGGAACACATACATACATAGAAATAACCACCGCCCCCCCCTCCTAGCAACACAGTACAGTAGCGGACCAACTTATTCTAAACTTGGCTAGCTCAGCGAATTTCGGGAATATCCCGGTGAGGTGCGGTTTAGTGTCGTTTTCTCCCGGGGTGTAGTATTCGTTATTTCGCCACCGTGATTTTAAGCATTTTTATTCCCGCTTGCTGCAATACTGCAATGCTGTGTAAAAAACACATGGGGGCGTTGGCGAGCTGTATCTGCTTAAGCCAGGAGAAATTCATTGAAAGAATTGAATGCGTATATACGATAACTAATGTATAACAAAACCCATCACCCCTAACATACACATACAGTACTGTATATGCACATCTCAATGATACTATAGCCGTCCCTGGCGAGATGTGTTATCGCAGAGAGAGACCGTTGCCTCTCTCTATTGTGCAAACATCGGAACATTAAAATACTTTAAAATACATTTTATTTCATAGTGTGTTCGATGTGCAGGGGGTCCAGGAGATGGAACCGCGTTGGTTCAGGTACCGGGGACCCCTGCTTCGAGAGATACGACCCCTTTATGAGTGCAGGTATCCCTCTGCATTTAAAGGTCCGTCACTTGACCGCTGGCCGTAAACCAAGCAGAGGGGATACGGCACCCCCTAAAGGGCCTGGTATCTCGGGAAGAGGGGTCCCGGACCTAAAACCAAAACGTTCTGCTACCGGCGACCCCTTCAAATGTACAGTTATAAAACACATCATAGATAAATAAACTCGGTTCTTACTTAGCGGCCTATGTGCATGGTAACGAAGCAGCATTTCGGTATTTTAATACTATTGTACAGTGAGCAGGGGGTTCACTGGAGCCAGAAAAATTAATGCTTAGGGGACCCCCTGCTCTTGACACATATTATTAAAAAAACAGAAATGCCCCTGACTCGATACAGCTTCTAGCGCTCCTTATCGAATTCTACCATTTTCCAATGCCGTGATAGTTCCTCTATTCCACCTATGCACACTTGGCCGTCCATCAATACATATTTGTTCAATGTTGTTGTTGTGTTAAACTGGCTTGCCTTGACTGTAAACGTGTTGCTCGTAAGAACCCCTCTCCCCTAATTGTGTGTGTTAAATCCTCGCCTTGACTAATCTATTGATAAAAACCCATCCCCCTATTGTGTGTGTTTTAAACTCCCTGCCTTGACATGTAATTATGTTAAAAAAACCTCCCCCATATTGTGTGTCTGTAGTATCCTTAGTCCCTGCTTTGACTAACCCTGCCTCCGATTGTAAGCGCCCCCCCTCTTCTCGCGGTCATTCAGTCCGTCGGAATCTGTAGTGTAATTCCTGCTGGTACTTTCTGTTGCGTGCAGTTCGCTACTGTATGTAAATTGGGGAGGGGAGGGGGATCCGTGTGAAAAACCACACCCACACCACTACCCACTCCACAATTACAAAAAATTCACAACAACAGCAGCACAAATAAATATACATCTAAAAATAAATAAAATAATACTGAATAAATAAATACATTAAAATACCATTTTATTCATTAGTGTAGAGTGCAAAGGGGTCTCCGGAGCTGAAAACGCGTTGGTTTCAGGGTCCGGGGACCACCGCTCCCCAAGAGATTACAGCCGCCCCTTTATGAGGTGCAGGTATCTCCCTCCTTGTTTTGGTCGTAGCACTGTTTTAAGGTTCGCTAGATCGTGACCAGCGGGCCTGGTGAAACCAGAGCGAAAGGAGATTTACTCAGGGCCACCGCCCATAAATCGGGCGCATGTGATCTCCGCTGAGAGCGGAGGGGGTCGCAGAGACTAAACCAAAGCGGTTCGCACCGGAGACCCCTTTTCCCGACCACTCACCCTTAGAATTCATGGAGAGACAAACCACACAGGTATTTAAATGCTGTGCCCTGGCTACTATGTTTAATTCATGTATTATTGATTTATTTAGATATATTAATTGTGCGCTGCTGTTGTGGAATTTTTTTTAAGGTGCGTGTGGGGGTGGGTGAAGGGGAAGGTGGGTTTAGCCCAAAACGGGTGGTTGTTAGGCTTGCGGGGGGGTAGGGGGACACCTTAACCCTCACCCCCCCCCACTCGGACCGTGCTGTATTAACTGATACGGTCGTGAAGGGGTCAAGTTGCACCCGCAAACCCCCCCGCAAGTCAAACTCACCCCAAGTGGCCAAACAAACCCCTTCACCCACCCCCGGCTAACCCACCATAAAAAAATTCACGCACAGCAGCCCCACAATTATAATGGATAAATAAAAAATAATAGGATATAGTGATTTGCCCACTAAAATACATAAAGAAAAAATAATACAATAAATAACATATGCACTACCCATGTCCGGCTGGCACGATGAAGGCCATCCTCATCTTCATCACCGTCCATGCCCCCTCCGATTGTTGCAAACATAAACAAAGAATAAAACAGCCAATGTCATGTCCCCTAACCGCCTTAATCACACAATAGCGGTGATTAACCTCTACAGTCATTAAGGGGTTAACCCACCCTCAACCACTACTCGGGTTGTACTCTCTCGGTCCAAATAACCTCCCCAATACACCCCACCCGTGAGGTCTAACCCTCTCACTCACCATACAGCAGAAGGAATTATTCCTTCCTAGTCCACCCCTGCTATTCCTATCTTGCGGCGCTTACACTCCCCCTACCCCACATAACCCTGCGGGAACAATACCCCTTCCCCCACCCCCAGTACCCACAATTAAAACAATACACAGCCCCACAATAAAACATCATATAATTTATAAAACAAACCCATCACCTGTGCCCACTCATAAATACATAATTTTTTTTTACATACAGGGTTAATACCCCAGGCCCACGGGACGTCCCGTGTGGGCCCTGAAGGTCACCTCACAGACCTACAGTAGCCATCACCATGTTTCAAACAGGGTCTGGAGGCCTACGTGGTGGTCCCACATCCAGGCACTGTTGGTCCACAATGGGGTCTCCACGGGTAGGCCCGTGGCTTGTCTGGGGGCCCGGGTCAGACCACAGGGTCTGAGGGGCCCGGGTGGTTTCCCACGGGGTCTGGGGCCCTCGGGTGGTACTAGGGTCGTCGGGGCCCACCGGTTCTCTCCCACGGGTTGGGCCCGGGATCTGGTAGCCGTTACCTGTGAGAAGCCCGAGGAGACCGCAGGTGGTTTTCCATAGGTTCACACAGATCTGATGAAACAACCCTGTATGTAAAAAAAAATAAACATGTCGCTATACATAAATACATCATCCCCCCCCACACACATACACTACAATAATGGGCAAAAATTCTATTATCCAGACTGGGATAATAGATTATTTGCCCATTATTTAAACACATTAACTAGCATAATAAATAAATAAAGTTCTATGACCTCATCAATAAGAAGCACGCCCTCGCACAGCCGAAATCCGCAGGTTGTGAAGCTCTTTCATTTAATTAATTGTAACTATAGCTGACTGAATGTAATTGTACTTTATTTTGGCACTAAGATAAAATAAATTATAATTAAAATCAAGAATTAAAATTGTAATATTACACACGATTAAATATTTACGTGTTTCTACAATTAATTAACATATTCAATATAATGAAATTTTAGATGTTTATTATAGTAATTTTTTGGGGATATAAGATACAATTCTGGATAATTAATTAATGTATTATTAATTTAATATATTATTTAATAATCACGGGTGTAATTTGAAGTGGTGTATGTTTAATTAGTTCAATACTAGTTTTGAGTAGAATTCTGGCTTAGCTCATTTAGATATGATAATTGTTCCATCTTTGCCCATGGTTACTATATAATAATGATATGTTGATATTATCAATTCACTCTTCCATCAGTGTTAACCTTAGGCTCTATGTGATAATGAGTGTTGTGTAGGAGAGCCTACTATTGGTGTGTATAGGTTATTCAAGCTATTTTTCTAGTTAGACGTTTAATATAAGCTGAGAGATAGAGAAAGTTTAGCAAGGGGGAACGAATTAAATCCCGCTGTAAATTTAGAAGATATAGTTTATCATAATCAGTGTGTTTTCAGACTATTTCCCTTAGTGACCATTGTGATCCTTCTGGATATTGACAATTAATAATTCGCCAAATTATGTGGCTGTGAATCAGCTTGCAACTATAGGGTTAGTGTGTTAAAAATTCACTCATCGTTCGATACCATAATAGTTGGAGTACGAATTGGTGATGAGGCTCCAATAGTGAGATGAGATATCATCAGTGACACTCTAATAGTGGGTTATAACAACAGACTAATCTCATTTGGTTAGATTGTGATTAATAAATAACATAAGCATATTGTGGATAATATTGTCATGTTATTAACCATGAATCAGGAAATCTCTTTATAGTGTTGTGTTGTTTCTCTATTAAAATGTCTGCAGGATAAAGTAAATAAAGTGTCAATTACGACATTCTGAAGAGTATCTCCAATCGTCCGAGAGGTAGATATATCATACCACGGGTAGGGAGAGAGGTAAGGACAATTACCCCATGACGAAAGCCCAAGTGGAGCAAACGCGTAGGGCCAAACGCATTGGCAGACAGTTGGATACGCGCTGTGGACAGATCCTATGCACGGAGCAAGTCAGCGTACTAACTACAGTGGAGATAGATTCTGCGAGAGCCGGAGCCAGAGCACGTGATATGCGGAAAGACCACACACACACAGCAGTGCAGGAACCGGCGTTACTACGGGAAATGAGTGTGCCGAGACTCACCTTAAACTCTCAACTTGCTGAATTCGATCACAACATGGGAGTGATACCAATTGTTGTGTTATTAATTAAAAGGTTTTATACTCTCTTTTCTTTATTTTACCCCCCGAACCACCTCGCTGGTGAGAACCATCCCTTGCAAGGATCATTAGCAGCAGACGGAGGGTGATGCTTGCAAAGCGGTCTGGAGTATCGTGTGAAGTATAAATCTAGGGAACACACAGAGAAAATATTTTTATCAGATCACCAGAAGCAAGTTCCGGAGGGAAAAAGGGGCAGCTCACAATTTACCCTGAGTGGATTGGAGGTCATTGGTCTTCTGAGAGAGAAGGCTAACGTCTTTTTTGTGAAGGGGGGGGTAAGGGGGAGAGAGAGAAAAACATCAAGGCATAAAAATGGAATGGGAGTAAAAGAGCGGAAAAGAGGAGGAACGGGGGAGTTAGGGGGGGGCGGAGGGGACATGAAGGAGGGGAGATGGGAGGAAGAGAGAGGCCATAAGGTAGAGAGAAGGAGGAGAAGAGAGAGAAACGAGAGGAAGAGAGAGAGAGAGAGAGGAGAGAGAGAAGAGAGAGAGAGAGAGTAGGAGAGGAGAGAGAGAAAGAGAGAGGAAGAGAGAGAGCCAGCGACCTAGAGAGAGGGTAGAGGAGAGAGAGGCGAGCCGAGAGAGCAGACGAGTAGGAGAGGAGAGTAGGGTCAGAGAGGAAGACCAGAGACGTACGCCCGGACGCGAGGAGAGAAGAGAGAGAGAAGATAGAGAGAGGAGAATACGGAGATCGAGAGAAGTAGAGAAGAAGCGAGATAGAGAGGAGCGGAGAGAGATGGCGCGTAGAAGCATGGCGATCGAGAG
>WSYH01003698.1:0-13557 GCA_036426205.1 Ascaphus truei
CTCTCCCACGTACCTTGAAATGTACTATTTCTTCATCTTTCATATCCCGTTGGAGGGAGGGAGGCGGCGGAGTCGCGCGTGTTAATATAGTGACCTGAGGAAGGCAGAGAGTCAGAGGGAGGAAAGTATAAGAAGAGAGGGGACACAGAACAATGAGAGGGTCATGGGGGGCGGGGGGGGGGGAAGAGCAGGAGACGCAGAGGGACGGAGGTGAAGAGAGGGGGAGTATTAGGATGGCCGGAGGGCCTCTCTTCTCACCTTGAAGTTTTCTCGATCTGTGAAAGTCCTGGACATCTGCTTTAGCGCTTTGGCAGTGGCTGCGTCCTCCACATAGAAGTGAACCCGAGAGTGATCACAATGATACTGGGGGGAGAGGGAGAGGGAGTGAGAAAGTAAAAAGGGGTGGGGTGAAACGAGGGCGGGGCAAAACGAGGGAGGGCAAAAAGCTCATACCTCCAAGGGCGTGAATGGCACGCTACAGGCACCTTGCAGATGGCCGAGCAGCCAGCCCTTGTCATATTTCTTCCCATGCGGAATCTGCGTTGAGAGAGGAAGTAAGCAGTAGTACCAACCACCTCCGCACAATTTCCCTTTTTGATTAGTAACAAATACAAGCAACTGGTAACATTGAAAGGGTGAAGGTTGTAGAAAAAAAAAAAAAAAAAAAAAAAAGAGACGCGTCCATCAGGTTCAACCTATGCTAAATTTAGACGACAGATACTTTATCCTATATTTGTACTCGCAGTATATTGATCCAGAGGAAGGCAAACAAAAACCCTTGTGGACACATTATCTAGTGAGGTCTCATAAGAGGAAACAAATTCCTTCTTGACTCCAAATACTGGCAATCAGATTACTCCCTGGATCAACATCCTTCCCATGTTACTTATATGGTATATCCCTGTATACCTTTCTAAAAAGATCACAGTCTCCATGGGTAATGAATCCCACATTGTAACTGCCCTTACTGTAAAGAACCTTTCCTTTGTTGCTGGTGAAATCTCCTTTCCTGCAACCTTAAGGAATGACTGTCACGGTAAGGAGGGGGGGCGCAAGGAGACGGGGATAACCGAAAGGTGGGCGCAGGGGAAAAAAGATTGCGCTCCCCTGCCTTACTCAACTTAGAGACTGCATTATCTAAAGTAGCAAGAGACTGAAGCAAAAAAATGTCTTCTCTCTCTGCTGACTTCTCATTCAGAAGCATGGCGTTAGCCTGGCTCCAGTGAGCGCCAAAACGAAAAATAATTTAAGTGCTACGCCTCCGCGAGCCGCTGCTAAAGCCGCTCTCATTGCGGCTGCAGGGGCTCACTGACAAGCGTCAGCGCGCCTCAGCACGGGTCAGCGCCTAAGCGCTGACCATGGACTCAGTCTAAGATTGCCTTGTGGCCATATCCTCCTGGATGGCGCTCTGCTGCCTCAAGACAGAACGCCTCATATTTCCTCCTAAACCTGGCCCAATTCCTCTTTTCCCATCACAGTAAGCAACCACCATGTTATCAAATGAAGTTAAAAGTGTGGCGTTTGACTACTTCTCCACTCACATTCATGCTCTGACTAATACTCGTCAAATCTTCCTCTGTAGTATTACCAAGATCCGCCATTTACTCAGCCACCCTACTGCTTAAACTCTGATGCCCTTATCCTCTCCTGTCTGGGTTATTAGAACTGCCCTCACTGTCTCGCCAGTTTATTTGCAATCTAACCACATTTCTGCAGCTAGAATCCTTACACTTCTCAGAACAACATCTCATCTCCTCATTAAATCCCCCACCTACAAAGTTCTCCTTATCTTACAAGGCTCTCCCCTACATATCAGCTTTGATTTCTCGATACGCCCAATGCTCACCTCCTTTGTTCTGCTTATAAAATGGTTGTCTCCCCTTGCATCTCTACTGCTCCTATCACATTAAACCATTTTCCCTCACTGCCCCTAGACAAGAAACCCCCCTCACACTACGGGTGCCAAGCACCCTTTCTCCACACAACTAACATCGAACCTGAAAAAATACCTTCTGAATGAAGCATTTCAATAGCCTGGACCCATGGCTACTGTCGATCCCCCATTCGTACCAACAATTGTGTCCAAACTGTCATCAACTGCACTTATTCCCTCACCTGCGGTCTCCTAACGTCATTAAGATTGTAAGCTCTCCAGGGCAGGGATTTCCTTGTGTCTGACTTGGTTCGTTACACTTATTGTAATATAATTCCCTGCAATGTATTGTCTATTTTGTAAAGTGCTGCGTACATTGCTCCCGTACCTAAATATACATACATTTGTGACTTATTTGGGCCTCAGAGGAGCTCAGAGTAAGAGGGTCACTGATAAGAAATTTAAGCAGCTTCCTGGACGAAGCAAGAGCGCGACTCGCAAGGAAATAAAATGAATAAAATCGACTTTCAGCATGGGCTATTCAAAGCAGATTACAAACCTTATTTTCCTGCCTCAATGGTGACCCCTGCCCCGCTTACCGTGACCTTGAACCAGGTCTTTCTGTCGTCACTGGCTTCGGTTCTGTCCTGGGGGGGTGGGTCCCTGCGCGGACCACCGGGGAAGTTTCCCCTGTCCCTTCCTGGTCCTTCGTCTCTCCTCCTTCCTCCCCCACGGCCATACGGAGTGCTAAGAAAGAAGAGGAAGGAGAAAGAAGAGGAAGGAGAAAGAAGAGGAAGGAGAAAGAAGAGGTGGAAGGAGAAAGAAGAAGAGGTGGAAGGAATGGTGGAAGAGGATCAAAGATAAATCAAACTGTTCCCCCTCCTCCCCCACCACGCTGCCCCCCTCCCCCACAGAGTATGGCAGCCCACTCACTATCGTGGTCGGAATGAGTCGTGGGCTTCACTCATAGCTACATCTCCGTCATCATCTTCCAGCCGGGAGCGGGGATTGGGTCCGTGGCCTCCCCGGTTCCGATACTTGTGGGACCCCTCGCTGTACATCTTGCCCCGGAACGGACCCCGTCCCTTCCTCCTCTTCATGGAAAACCCCCCGCTGAACCTGTCGTCGTGCTCTGAAAATATAGATAACATTAGGGCATGCTGACACCCCCACCCACAACCTCAACCTAATCACCTCTCCCCTTCCCATCACTTTACACTACCTCCCATCTTGTGTCTCATTCTCAGACCCCCAGAGATCACCAGCGCCCCCCATGACATCACAATCACAAACACCCTTTATCTCCATGACATGTCAGCGGCACCCAGAATCCCACCTGGGGCGGGGGAAGGGGAGAAACGTAAATCAGATTAATTTATCACTGTATCTATTCCAGAGGCATAAACCTTATCAGTAACAGATTTAAATACTTAAGTATAGGAGAAGTCCTTCAATATAAGCGCAGGCAAATATCAGTGTCAGAGAAAGAGAACAAGTAGTCCCCAGGCATATATAAAGAGGGGGGGGGGGAGGGGAGAGGAGGGGGAGCGGAAAAAAAATGTATTATAGTGCTGTTTAGCACCAACAATTGGATGGAAAAGAACTGGTTTGGTTCAGCTCATGTGGTGCGAGAGGTTTTCAGCGGTTTAGCACATTCCTGGGCGCATCTAATGAGCCTTCTAAGAAACTGGCACTCGGGATTCCCCTAATGAGAGAGACAGACAGGGCATAATACCGGTTATAAAGTTAAAATAAGTGAAGTGCTGATGGAATAGCACGGTCACTAAGGAATGCATGTTAAAGCAGCAGTCCAAGCTGTCGTTTCACATTTTTAAATGATTTCCCCCCCCCCCTTCAATATGTGCATGAATACAATCAACACCATGATAAGTAGTTAGCCAAGTTGCCGATCGATCCGGTCCCCTGTGATCGATAGGCGAAGATTCGGCTCGGAGAGAGAAGGCAGAGCTCAAAAAAAAGGTGTGCCAGAGCCTTTCAGAACAGGAAGGGGATGTGACTCTGTAAATGGTTGCTATAGAAACAAAATGCTTGTTACATTATAACACATTAAAAAAAATGTCAGAGTTGTTTAAAAAAAATGCTACAAGTATTTTCTCATAGTACAGAACAGATTTAAAAAAATAAAAATAATAATATGTAGGATATTGCTCTGTCTGCAGCTTTAAAACCACAAAATTGGGTCACAAAAGTAATATTGGATCACTTCCGGGACGTCTCGTCACTTCGTAGTTCTCAGGTGCTAGGCCAGCAATAAAAGTCCCCAGTCCCAAAAGTCCAGGCTGGACTACCAACCCAAGTGACAGGACGTCCCGGATTGTGACCCAATTTTGTGGTTTGATGTGCAGTCCATAGTGAGAGTGCGAGAGTGCGAGAGTGCGAGAGTGCGAGAGTGCGAGAGTGCGAGAGTGCGAGAGCTATTCCATCAGCACTTCACTTTTTTTTTTCCCAACTTCAAAAATGTATTGAATTTTGTCCACAAGGCACAACATACAAAAATACATGTTATCTCCCGAAATTTCTTGCATAGATGTCGTGTTTGTGCCGGTGTCACACAGATCTAGACATACAACACACCAAGGGTAGGGAAAGAAAAGAGGGGGAGAGGGGGGTGGGGGGGGAATGGGAGCCGCAGTATTATCTGTTTCACTTCACTTATTTTAATTACATAACTGGTATTACGCCATGTCTGTTTCTCACTGGGGGAATCCAGAGTTCCAATTGTTTATAATTATTACTGTTATACAGATCTGCTCTATTTGTTTCCCCCCTTTATATATACACGTGGGGACTACATGTGCTCCAACGCTCTCCGACAATTGTGTGGGGAGAGTCTTTCCAAAATCTCTCCAAGGAGCTGCATTTTCCCTTCTCAATGGGTGTCTTGTACCATTTGTTATTACACCAACAAAGCTCACTTCACACAACTTTGACAAAGTGATTTTTGCGCTTATCCCCTTTTCTTTCTGTCACGGTGAAACCCAGTCTTCCTGAGAGGTTGGATTCTGAGGAGGGTGTTACCCCCTTTGTGCTGTTTGAATGACGAAGTGTCCCACACACCTCAGCTGCGGTCTGCTCCTTTTTCAGAACTTCGCAGAAATCACCTTTTTCAAAAAAGGAAAAAAAGTGCGATCCTCACCTTTCCGCTTGGCCAGTACTGGATTCCGACTTTCACTCACCTAAAATCGGTTGGTTACACTTTACAGTGATGGTCAGACTTAGACTTCCAGATTTCCTCCTAAGAAATCATATTTCAACAGTGGTCTTTAAGGCAGGGGTCTCCCTGCGCCACCCAGCTCCGGCATCAAATGATGCAACGGATCACGTGACGTTGTCATGCAATGCGACGTCACGTGACCCCAGGTTGCCATGGTGACACGTCGCAGAGGACAAGGTAGAAGTTAGAGGTCACACAGCATTTACTTTAAATGTGTTGGGGAAGGGGCGCGCAAACTTTTTTTGCTGAGCCCCCAGTGCCTGCTCTCCTCCGTTATGCGCCCCCTCCTTACCTCGCGCAACGTAATTTTGTGTGACATCACATTACCGTGGCAACCGGGACGTCACATGACCCCCACGGCATTGCCATGGTAATGCGTCATGGAGCCAGCTGAACCTCGGCAAGTAGAGGTTGCAGAGGTCTCGCGCGGTCACCCCTCCCCCCCAAAAAAAATCTCACACTCCCCCTGGGGGGTCGCATCCCCCAGTTTGCGCACCGCTGCCTTGGGGGGGGGGGACAGTGCAGGACCTCTGTAACCACCGTGCCCCCCTTGGAAAATCTTGCGCCTCCCTGGGGGGCACACCCCTGCTCTAAGGGGTATGAGTCAGACTAGAGCGGGGTCCCCCCTATTTTTAGGAGTAACCAAAATCAATCCTCAAGCCCGCCCCCCCCTTTCCCCCGCCCCCAAACAGCAAGTTGTCAAGATATCCTTGCTTCAGCACAGGTGGTTCAATGAGAGGCTCTGATTCAGGAACCTGTGCTGAAGCTGGGATATCCTGATAACCTGATCTGTTTTGGGGGGGGGGGGGGGGTTCGCTTGAGGACTGGAGTTGAGCGTCCCTGTGATAGCTCATCTCTCTGAGTTGGAATGTCTCCCTCCCCAGTACCGGTCACTATGAGGAGCTTTCATCTCTCTGGCAGCTCAATTGTAATTGCAGAGCCCAGAGAGATTAATACTTGTTTGTTAGGCGTCAGTGATGCCTGAGCTGTAAGCTTTTATGTTCCAGTTTAAACCTCCCGTACAGGCACTCCTTATATAGGTAAAATATCCTACTATATGCTCAAAGTAGTTACAAGCCGAGTTAAATGTATTTATTTTTATTAACATCTAAACATTAGCACTGTCCACAATAAAATGCTGACCACACCGTGAGAGGGGGAGGGGGGGGGGGGGAAAAAAAGCGGGCAAGTCCAGTCCTCAATGGCCACCAACAGGTCAAGTTTTCAGAATATCCCCGTTTCAGCACAGTAGCTCAGTTTTCAACTGTACTACATGTGCTGAAGCAGGGATATCCTGAAGACCTGACCTGCTGGTGGCCCTTGAGGACTGGAGTTGGCCACTCCTGTTCTATCTGCTTAAAATCCATATGTTCAAATAATTGTTCAAAGAACCAAATGTGGTTAGATCACTGGCCATATCACTATGGGGGAATATTTGGTTTCCATATGTTTATGACCAGCTATAATCCGGTTTCCTTGTTTGATGTGATGTTGTGTATAATTTTTACAAAACCCTCTCTGAGCAGCTCCCAAGAGTCCCAGTGTGATCTTTGCATTCAGAGTGAGACACGCTTTGTGTTGTATACATATGGTAATGCAGGCTTATATAATGTTATTACATCATTGGAACTGTACGTAATCCAACCATGTTTGAATAAAGGAGAGGAAATACACATATATACAATGTTTTAAAAACTGGGCTATGTCGGCTTTAATACACGCGTTTAGGGCCGCGCTTATAGTGCTGGCGACGCGACCGATGACGTCCTCCGTCACCACTAGCGAAAGTTGCAATTTGATTTTTAGTGACGTCGCTGGCAAGAAGGCCAGTGATGTCACTAAAGGGGGCGGGCCGCGCAATTTGATTGCTTTAGAGACAGTCACATGTGGCGACTGTCTCTAAAAAAAATCAAATTTACCCGGCTTCCACATTTTCAGTCGCGCCGTCACGCTTACGACGGAGTAATTTGATTTGTTTTGGAGCAATGTCGCGTCGCCAGTCACTACAAGCGCAGCCTAAGGAGGCACCATGAGACAAGGAATCAAAACATATTAATGTCTTGTAGTCTTTATTTTGGTGATACATGCTAGGAATGAGGTCTGCAGAACATGGTTACAATGACATAACATTTATTATTGTATACATTATATTACTATTACAGGATTTAGAGATAGCTTGCTGGCATTACAGGACAGTCGGGCTGGGTACGGTGCATGTTTAATGTGATTATCTGGGAGATTCATTGCAATGCTTTGTCCCCCTCTGGGACATGTGTAGGTGGCAGCAGTAGACAGTGGCCGTCCGTGTGGAACCTGTCTGACGTGACAGTGTGTAGGCGCCCTGGCTTTGCACCCGGGGTTTATCCGTTTAAACAGACTCATTACATAATGGGTTTTAGTGATGAGGACTACAATTACACACAGTGGCTTATACACATGGGGTAGCAGCATACACACTACGGCTGCTACCCAACTACCAAATTCACTGCTCGGGCTCAAATGGCAACGCCGAGCACCAGAGAGCCAAGCCCGGCAACGCCAAGCACCAGAGACCAAGCCCAGCAACGCCAAGCACCAGAGAGCCAAGCCTGGCAACGCCGAGCACCAGAGAGCCAAGCCTGGCAACGCCAAGCACCAGAGACCAAGCCTGGCAACGCCAAGCACCAGAGAGCCAAGCCTGGCAACGCCCGTCCCTTCCTCCTCTTCATGGAAAACCCCCCGCTGAACCTGTCGTCATGCTCTGAAAATATAGATAACATTAGGACATGCTGACACCCCCCCCCCTCCCTTCTCCTTACACTACCCCCATCTTTGTTCTTTTTCTCCACCCCCCTAGAACCACCACCCCCCCCCCCCCCGTGACATCACAAACACCCTTTATCTCTGTGACATGTCAACGGCATCCAGAATCCCAACCTGGGGCGGGGGAAGGGGAGAAACGTAAACCAGATTAATTTATCACGGTATCTATTCCAGAGGCATAAACCTTATCAGTAAGTATGATAACAGTACATGGCTACATTGTAAGGAAGCAGGAGTTACGCCGTGCACGGCGTGCTCCTTACTCACGAAGGGAAAAGAGAGGTGGGAGAGGAGAAAGAAGAAGAGGTGGAAGGACTGGTGGAGAGGATCAAGAATATCAAACTGTTCCCCCTCCTCCCCCACCACGCTGCCCCCCTCCCCCACAGAGTATGGCAGCCCACTCACTATCGTGGTCGGATGAGTCGTGTGCTTCCACTCATAGCACATCTCCGTCATCATCTTCCAGCCGGGAGCGGGGATTGGGTCCCGTGGCCTCCCCTTTCCGATACTTGTGTGACCCCCCTCTCTGTACTCTTGCCCCGGAACGGACCCGTCCCTTCCCCTCTTCATTGAAAACCCCCCGCTGAACCTGTCGTCGTGCTCATGAAAATATAGATAACATTAGGGCATGCTGACACCCCCACCCAAACCTCAACCTAATCACCTCTCCCCTTCCCATCACTTTACACTACTCTCCCAATCTGTGTCTCTCTCACACCCCCAGAGATCACCACGCCCCCCATGACATCACAATCACAAACACCCTTTATCTCCATGACATGTCAGCGGCACCAGAATCCCACCTGGCGGGGGAAGGGGAGACTAAATCAGATTAATTTATACACTGTAATCTATTCCAGAGGCTAACCTTATCAGTAACAGATTTAAAATCTTAAGTATAGGAATCCTCAATATAAGCGCAGGGCAAATACATGTCAGAGAAAGAGAACAAGTACGTCCCCAGGCATATATAAAGGGGGGGTGGGGGCAGAGCGATGGGGCGCGGAAAAAAATGTATTATAGTGCTTTTATACCAACAATTGGATGAAAATACTGGTTTGGTTCAGCTCATGTGGTGCGACGAGGTTTTCAGCGGTTTAGCACATTCCTGGGCGCATCTAAGAGCCTTCTAAGAAACTGGCACTCGGGATTCCCCTAATGAGAGAGACAGACAGGGCATAATACCGTTATAAAGGTTAAAATAGTGAAGTGCTGATGGAATACACGGTCACTAAGGAATGCATGTTAAAGCAGCAGTCCAAGCTGGTCGTTTCACATTTTTAATAGTTCCCCCCCCCCCCCCTTCAATATGTGCAATGAATACAATCAACAACCATGATAAGTAGTTAGCCAAGTGCCGATCGATCCGGTCCCCTGTGATCGATAGGCGAAGATCGGCTCGGAGAGATAGCAGAGCCAAAAAAAGGTGGGCCAGGCACCTTTCAGAACAGAAGGGATGTGACTCTGTAAATGGTTGCTATAGAAACAAAATGCTTGTTACTTATAACACATTAAAAAAAATGTCAATTGTTTAAAAAAATCTACAAGTATTTTCCCTACAGTCCATGAGTACAGAAGATTTAAAACAATAAAAATAATAAATGTAGGATATTGCTCTGTCTGGCAGCTTTAAAACCACAAATTGGTCACAAAAGTAGGATATTGTTCCACTCCGGGACGTCTCGTCACTTCGTAGTCTCAGGTGCTAGGCCAGCAATAAAAGTCCCCAGTCCCAAAAGTCCAGGGCTGACTACCAACCCAAGTGACAGACGTCCCGGATTGTGACCCAATTTTGTGGTTTGATGTGCAGTCCATAGTGAGAGTGCGAGAGTGCGAGAGTGCGAGAGTGCGAGAGTGCGAGAGTGGCGAAGTGCAGAGCTATTCCATCAGCACTTCACTTTTTTTTTTCCCAACTTCAAAAATGTATTGAATTTTGTCCACAAGGCACAACATACAAAATACATGTTATCTCCCGAAATTTCTTGCATAGATGTCGTTTTTGTGCCGGTGTCACACAGATCTAGACATACAACCACACCAGGGTAGGGAAAGAAAAGAGGGGGAGAGGGGGGTGGGGGGGGATGGGACCGCAGTATTATCTTGTTTCATTCACTTATTTAATTACATAACTGGTATACGCCATGTCTGTTTCTCACTGGGGAATCCAGAGTTCCAATGTTTATATTATTACTGTTATACAATCTGCTCTATTTGTTCCCCCCTTTATATATCAACGTGGGGACTACTGTGCTCCAACGCTCTCCGACAATTGTGTGGGGAAGTCTTTCCAAAATCCTCCAAGGAGCTGCATTTTCCTTCTCATGGGTGTCTTGTACCATTTGTTATTACACCAACAAAGCTCACTTCACACAACTTTGACAAAGTGATTTTTGCGCTTATCCCCTTTTCTTTCTGTCACGGTGAAACCCAGTCTTCCTGAGAGGTTGGATCTGAGGAGGTGTTACCCCCTTTGGCTGTGTTGAATGACGAAGTGTCCCACACACCTCAGCTGCGGTCTGCTCCCTTTTCAGAACTTCGCAGAAATCACCTTTTTCAAAAAAGGAAAAAAGTGCGATCCTCACCTTTCCGCTTGGCCAGTACTGGATTCCGACTTTCACTCACCTAAAATCGGTTGGTTACACTTTACAGAATTGATGGTCAGACTTAGACTTCCAGATTTCCTCCTAAGAAATCATATTCAACAGTTCTTTAAGGCAGGGGTCTCCCTGCGCCACCCAGCTCCGGCATCAAATGATGCAACGGATACGTGACGTTGTCATGCAATGCGACGTCACGTGACCCCAGGTTGCCATGGTGACACGTGCCAGAGGACAGGTAGAAGTTAGAGGTCACACAGCATTTACTTTAATGTGTTGGGGAAGGGGCGCGCAAACTTTTTTTCTGAGCCCCAGTGCCTGCTCTCCTCCGTTTGCGCCCCCTCCTTACCTCGCGCAACGTTTTTTGTGTGACATCACATTACCGTGGCAACCGGGACGTCACTGACCCCCACGGCTTGCCATGTAATGCGTCATGGAGCCAGCTAAACCTCGGCAAGTAGAGGTGCAGAGGTCTCGCGCGGTCACCCCTCCCCCCAAAAAAAATCTCACACTCCCCCTGGGGGGTCGCATCCCCCAGTTTGCGCACCGCTGCCTTGGGGGGGGGGGACAGTGCAGGACCTCTGTAACCACCGTGCCCCCCTTGGAAATCTTGCGCCTCCCTGGGGGGCACACCCTGCTCTAAGGGTATGAGTCAGACTAGAGCGGGGTCCCCCCTATTTTTAGGAGTAACCAAAATCAATCCTCAAGCCGCCCGCCCCCCCCTTTCCCCCGCCCCAAACAGCAAGTTGTCAAGATATCCTTGCTTCACACACAGGTGGTTCAATGAGAGGCTCTGATTCAGGAACCTTGCTGAAGCTGGGATATCCTGATAACCTGATCTGTTTTGGGGGGGGGGGGGGTTCGCTTGAGGACTGCGGAGTTGAGCGTCCCTGTGATAGCTCATCTCTCTGAGTTGGAATGTCTCCCTCCCCAGTACCGGTCACTATGAGGAGCTTTCATCTCTCTGGCAGCTCAATTGTAATTGCAGAGCCCAGAGAGATTAATACTTGTTGTTAGGCGTCAGTGATGCCTGAGCTGTAAGCTTTTATGTTCCAGTTTAAACCTCCCGTACAGGCACTCCTATATAGGTTAAAATATCCTACTATATGCTCAAAGTAGTTCAAGCCGAGTTAAATGTATTTATTTTTATTAACATCTAAACATAGCACTTCCACAATAAAATGCTGACCACAACGTGAGAGGGGAGGGGGGGGGGGGGGAAATAAAGCGGGCAAGTCCAGTCCTCAATGGCCACCAACAGGTCAAGTTTTCAGAATATCCCCGTTTCAGCACAGTAGCTCAGTTTTCAACTGTACTACATTTGCTGAAGCAGGATATCCTGAAGACCTGACCTGCTGGTGGCCTTGAGACTGGAGTTGGCCACTCCTGTTCTATCTGCTTAAAATCCATATGTTCAAATAATTGTTCAAAGAACCAAATGTGGTTAGATCACTGGCCATATCACTATGGGGAATATTGGTTTCCATATTTTTATGACCACTATAATCCGGTTTCCTTGTTTGATGTGATGTGTGTATAATTTTTACAAAACCCTCTCTGAGCAGCTCCCAAGAGTCCCAGTGTGATCTTTGCATTCAGAGTGAGACACGCTTTGTGTTGTATACATATGGTAATGCAGGCTTATATAATGTTATTACATCATTGGAACTGTACGTAATCCAACCATGTTTGAATAAAGGAGAGGAAATACACATATATACAATGTTTTAAAAACTGGCTATGTCGGCTTTAATAACAGCGTTTAGGGCCGCGCTTATAGTGCTGGCGACGCGACCGATGACGTCCTCCGTCACACTCAGCGAAAGTTGCAATTTGATTTTTTAGTGACGTCGCTGGCAAGAAGGCCAGTGATGTCACTAAAGGGGGCGGGCCGCGCCAATTTGATTGCTTTAGAGACAGTCACATGTGGCGACTGTCTCTAAAAAATCAAATTTACCCGGCTTCCACATTTCAGTCAGCGCGCGTCACGCTTACGACGGAGTAATTTGATTTGTTTTGGAGCAATGTCGCGTCGCCGTCACTACAAGCGCAGCTAAGGAGGCACCATGAGACAAGGAATCAAACATATTAATGTCTTGTAGTCTTTATTTTGGTGATACATGCTAGGAATGAGTCTGCAGAACATGGT
The DNA here is from genome assembly GCA_036426205.1 of Ascaphus truei. NCBI lineage: Eukaryota > Metazoa > Chordata > Amphibia > Anura > Ascaphidae > Ascaphus > Ascaphus truei. The sequence goes on from WSYH01003698.1 coordinate 12,657, forward strand.
TACAATGACATAACATTTATTATTGTATACATTATATTACTATACAGGATTTAGAGATAGCTTGCTGGCATTACAGGACAGTCGGGCTGGTACGGTGCATGTTTAATGTGATTATCTGGGAGATTCATGCAATGCTTTGTCCCCCTCTGGGACATGTGTAGGTGGCAGCAGTAGACAGTGGCCGTCCGTGTGGAACCTGTCTGACGTGACAGTGTGTAGGCGCCCTGGCTTTGCACCCGGGGTTTATCCGTTTAAACAGACTCATTACATAATGGTTTTTAGTGATGAGGACTACAATTACACACAGTGGCTTATACACATGGGGTAGCAGCATACACACTACGGCTGCTACCCAACTACCAAATTCACTGCTCGGGCTCAAATGGCAACGCCGAGCACCAGAGAGCCAAGCCCGGCAACGCCAAAGCACCAAGAACCAACGCCCAGCAAACGCCAAGCACCGAGCCAAGCCTGCAACGCCGACCCCAGAGAGCCAAGCCCGCAACGCTAACACCAGAGACCAAGCCCGGCAACGCCAAGCACCAGAGAGCCAAGCCTGGCAACGCCGACACCAGAGACCAACCTGGCAACGCCAAGCACCAGAGACCAAGCCTGGCAACGCCAACACCAGAGACCAAGCCTGCAACGCTAAGCACCAGAGAGCCAAGCCTGGCAACGCCGAGCACCAAGATGACCAAGCCCGCAACGCCAAGCACCAAGAGAGCCACCTGGCAACCGCCGAGCACCAGAGAGCCAAGCCTGGCAACGCCAAGCACCAGAGAGCCAAGCCTGGCAACACCAAGCACCAGAGACCAAGCCTGGCAACGCCGAGCACCAGAGAGCCAAGCCTGGCAACGCCAAGCACCAGAAGCCAAGCCTCAACGCCGAGCACAAGAGCCAC
>WSYH01003698.1:13565-63234 GCA_036426205.1 Ascaphus truei
AACGCCAAGCACCAGAGACCAAGCCTGGCAACGCCAAGCACCAGAGACTAAATCTAACTCTAAATAACCAACTACTAAAACAGATCCTGATACAGAACACAAATAACTAACACATGCAGCTTCAAAAATCAAAAAATGCGCCCCAAACAGAGCCCATAACCTGCCCCGAGGCTCACCAACATCCCCAAGCTCCCTATTCTGACTATTTGACTTACTAATTACCCCTCTCCCTCATTAAAATTTCCCCCAACCTCAATATACGCCCTCCCCTAAATTAACTGCTCCCACACACTGCTATACACCGCTCCCAGAATTGGCCAATATATCCATATGGCAGTAATGTTGTGATATTAAATAAAATGACGATCATACCGATACTGACATTTGTAATTCTGGCGATCAGACCAATAACGGAGTCATTTAAATCTTAGGAACTGCAAATCACACTTCTTCTAAAGCCCTTTCCCCCAAATACCTTCAGATTTACATTTTATACATTATGAAAAGAAAAATTCCAATACATTTGATGACTGGATGGCCACCTGAGTGTTTTCCCATCGCGGGGGCTGGGGGGCAGTATGTGGCCCTCTGACTGAATACTGTCTTGTTCTGGGTGCTTGCTGGCGTCTGTAGGGCGACGATGGCACATTTATAAAATGTTTTACCAGGAAGTTAATACATTGAGAGTTACCGCTCGTTTTCACATTTGTCCTGGGTACAGAGTTATGATAACAGTTCATGGTTACATTAAGTGAACAGGGTTATACATTATATACAAAGACATTGTATGAACCGTTAAAGATAACATAGGTTATAGGCATATTTAACTTGACGTCAGAGTGCCATGCGTTGCCACTATGTGAATGTTGAAACGAGATTTACTGCCCTGCAGCTCCCATGTTGATCAACAAGTTGGTTCCATCTATAAATATTCTGTTTTTGCAATATTTTGTATTTATTTCCTTTTTTGCTCTAGTTTTTGTGCATGTTTGTGCTGGTTCATGTGCAGTACAAAAGAGCACTCCTGTATGGTTATACTTTAAGGAGTGCTACATCTTTCATACTTCGCAAAACAGAGACAAGAAAACAATCAACTCACAGGTCAACTAAACTAGATCCTATATGCACGTGATAGATATTACACTGATGATAGGGTGCAGCACGGAGAACTTCATGCTAAATGAACCAAAGAGCAAAAAAAAGGGGGTTCCACTCAAGGAAAGACATTTTGGGGGGAGCACAGCAAACAGGTAGTACAACTTAACTTTCTGAAATAAATATTAAACATATATCACTAAGAAAAATATTAAAAAGTGAGACATTTAGGGAAGTGCAGTGATAAATTACAAACGTGTTTTCTCACGATCCAGGGGGAGCATGGGGGATAAAAACACACAAAAAGAAATACCAAGTGCAGATGTACAAAATAAATGGGAATATTCCCTGGTGAATCTTGGCTCTTATGTACAGCCTACTCACAGGAAGGTAATGGTTTTCAAGCAGAAATTACAGTGGGTGGACTGTGGACATCAGTATTGCAGAATAGCTTCTTCACTTGGGGAATACGACCTCAGCAAGAAGAAAGAGTACGCACATAGCACTTCTTAAAAATGCACACTTACAGTGCTGCCAAATAAAAACAGCATGTAAGCTATAAATAGCTTTTGTGTGTGACCACTGGGAGATATATGCCGCCTCTAACCCCACCCGCTCCGACGGGAACTCCGGCTGGACCCCACGTGGGTGCATTGGAGACGCCGCTCCGTCGCCGGTCCCCGGATGTTGACGTAACTTCCGGCTCGGCTTCTGCGGTGTGTATAGGGGCGTCTTCCTCCACAGTCACGTCACAAATGGGCGGTTCCTGAGGAAGCCGAATCACCAATTGGCGAAACGCGTTGAGTGGTACCGCCCATTTGTGACGTGACTGTGGAGGAAGACGCCCCTATACACACCGCAGAAGCCGAGCCGGAAGTGACGTCAACATCCGGGGACCGGCGACGGAGCGGCGTCTCCAACGCAACCACGTGGGATCCAGCCAGAGTTCCCGTCGGAGCTGGTGCGGTGAGAGGCGGCATATATCTCCCAGTGGTCACACAAAAGCTATTTATAGCTTACATGCGGTTTTATTTGGCAACACTGCAAGTGTGCATTTTTAAGAAGTTTTATAAATTGTTTGTACTATCTGATCTGTGCTATGTGCGTACTCTTTCTTCTTGCTGAGGTCGTATTCCCCAAGTGAAGAAGCTATTCTGCAATATTGATGTCCACAGTCCACCCACTGTCATTTCTGCTTGAAAACCATTACCTTCCTGTGAGTAGGCTGTACATAGGAGCCAAGATTCACCAGGGAATATTCCCATTTATTTTGTACATCTGCACTTGGTATTTCTTTTTGTGTGTTTTTATCCCCCATGCTCCCCCTGGATCGTGAAACAGTTCTACCTTTTTCGGGAAGAGTGAAGACAACCTCACCGGAGGGTAGAAGCAGGGGGGTGACACTTTAATATTGTTTTTTGCACTTGCTCTATATTTTTTGCACTATTATCACTTTAAGTCACAAATTAATTGTTTGATTAGTAAGCACTGTTTAGGGTGTTAGCGCCTCTTATATTCACCTAATTTGGCATAAATTACAAACCTGACAAATGTGCTGGAATAACCAGTCAGCGCCTACTTAATGCCTGATCATTGCTAGGGATAATCACTTAGCATGGGGATACACGGGTTTCCGTATAATGGCTCAATAATTAATAGGGCTCCAATTATAAGATCTCAAAAATGTCAACACCAACCACCCTTTTCTGCCATCAGGGAACTGCTAGTATTACAACAGCCTGTGTCATGGTTGTGAAGTTGCCTCACCTGAGTACGAACCCTTCAGCCAAATCGCAATGTCTGTAAATCCATGTTGATAATCTGCACCACTCGGGGTATTAACATTTTGGTAATCCCCTCCGGGATACTCTGTAGTGCCCTGAACCAGCCAGTAACCCACTGCAACAGACAGGTGGTTGGACACACAATGAAATGAAGGTATTCCTCCGTAGGCTGTCTGATATACTGACTAAGCCGTTCTACCACACCTGTCTGAGCCCCTACACTGACCACTCTCCTCTGTGGCGTTCTCATCTCACTGCAGACCCTGCATCTAGTCGTCTATCATGGTCTACAAACACAGGGCTTAATCACTATATCAGACTAGAATACCTTCATTTCATTGAACGTCCAACCACCTGCCGGTTGCCGTGGGTAACTGGCTGTTTCAGGGCACCGCAGAGCATCCCGGATGGGACTAGCCTGTTGGTGTTTATACCACGAGCGGTGCAGATTATCAAATTACCTCCCACCACGACTATATACCCCATCCCTTCATATTACCCCCTTCTCCCTCAAATGGTCCCCCCCCACAGCACTACATACTCTTTCCCCTCAAAAATAACCCAGCACGACACTATATACCCACCCCCAGCACTGTTTATACGACGAGCTGTGCAGATTATCAAATTACCATTCACATCTATACCCCTCTTAAAATTGCCCCCCACACCACTATATACCAATTCCCCACACCACTATATACTGCTTTCCCTCAAATTGCCCATCCCCCACTATATACCCACCCCCTCAGTACTATATACCAATCCCCCTCAAACTACATCCCACATAACTAAATACCCCTCTCCCACCACTACCGGTATATACCACTACACCACACCCCTATATACACTTTCCCCTCAAATTACCCCAGCACACTACTATATACCCATCCCTGTTTATACCATGAGTAGTGCAGATTATCAAGTTACCCCCACACCACTATATACCCCTCTACCTTAAATTTCCCCTACACCATTATATACCCCATCCTCTCATCACTATAAACTGCTCCGCCACTCCTTCCCTTCAAATTACCCATGCACACCACTATATACCCCTCCCCCAGCACTGTTTATACCACGAGTGGTGCGGATCAAATTATCCACCACACCACTATGTACCCCATCCCCTCGAATTACACCCCCCCCACATCACTATATACCCCATCACCTCAACTTACACCACCCCACATCAGTGTATACCAACCCCCCACACCACTATAACCCATCCCCCCAAATTACCCCTCCACACCACCATATACCCCATCACATCAAATTACCCCTCCCCCACACATCCCCCGGGTCTCACCGCTGTAGGACCGGCCTCCCTCTGCCATCTCAGTCCGACTTTGACCCCGACTCCGGTTCCACCTCGCAAGATGACGTATTTCCGCTCACTCAACGCCCGCGCACCACAGCCGGCTCTCTCGGTCACCGGGGCAACGGGTCTGAAAACTGGCGGAAATTACGTTGGTACAGCAATCTTCCGCGCATGTGCCATGCGTAAAGGAACCAAAGCCCGGGGCAGGGCCAGTGACGGGGAAAAAACAGTGGGCGTGGTTTAGGCGGTGTCGTCACCGGAGAACAAATCAAATCCTCCCAGGAGGCGTCAGTGGGCGAAGCTACTGGCTTTTAACGCGCATGCGCATTAAGGTTAAACAAATGCCCGCCTTCTCTTCTCCTCACAGCGTCAATAAACTTTAATGACAAGACCAGCGCACGGACAATGAACAAAAGCTTTGTGATACTGTGTGGGTCTCCAAGGTGGCTACCAGGACAGAAGCCCCATTGTGAGTTTGCTCTGTAAGGCTACGCTTATAGTGTCGGCGACGTTAGTCTACGGTCGCTGGGAAAATCAAATTGAGATGACTTCCAGCGATTGCGACCAAGCCGTCAACAGCGGCAATGCATTTGTTTTGACACAACGTCGCTGTCACTATAAGCGCAGCCTAAGCGGGAAGCAGAATACATGTAATAAAGAAGGGTTCTTAATACCTATTCTTCGGATACAGCCTGATGGGGCCCCCCCAAGAACTGCTCCCCTCTGCACAGGACCAGCGTGCTAATGGTTAACGTGTGCTTGTCCTTTGTTCAATCGGCAACCCCACCCACTGGAATGTTAATGAGCCATGGGGACACAAAGAAAAGATCTTTTTGTTCACTCCAGCATACATCTGCGTTGCCCCAAAGGCGCACAGCCTTTGGCGCAGCCAAAGGGCATGAGCCGTTTGCTGCCGTTCGCTGATGTTAGTTGATGTTAAAGCTGCTCTATTTCTATCTGAAACTCACAAGCCCTCTATTCCCTATACCCAATTTTCCTACTTTATCTGTCCATGAAATGTCTGTGAAGTGACTGCATAACCCTGTTCTTTTATTGTAACCATGTATTTTTTATAACTCTGTGCCCAGGACATACTTGAAAACGAGAGGTATCTCTCAATGTATTACTTCCTGGTAAAACATTTTTATAAATAAACATCACGTACCACTCCTTCTAGAAACCTTTTACCTTTTTTAAAATGGAGAAGCATGGACGAAGTCAAAGGAGAACCTGCACAGCTGGTCTCCCCAGTGATACAGGCATCCGTGTGTAAGGTTCGAGGAGAGATGAATATCAAGTCCTATTTATACAAGTGTTTCTCCCTGTAATAAATAAGGGGACCTCTCCGTTCTCTGCACCGGCTGCCTGTAAAATGGGTGAATTTATGACGAGATTGGCTTGTTGACATTCAAAGCACTACATGCCCAGGCTCCCAGCTATCTGAGAGAGCTTCTACTTCCCTACACTCCCATTCGCTCACTTCCATCTGCAGGTGAAGGGCTCCAAACAGTTCCCAGAATCTGTGACTTCCTTTGGCGCCCGAGCTTGTAGCCACGCTGCTCCCACTCTCTGGAACAGGCCGCCTCTCTGGGAATCTAAAACCAGTGGCGGATTTATCAATGGGCATGTGGCGGAAAAAATGTCTGCCCCCATATACAGATGCCGCGCTCTCTGGCCTATCGGACCTGATGGGAAGGCACTTACACGTGGCGGCCGCCTCCTTGTTCCGTCCTCCTTATATAATACTGCTCCGTCCAATTATTAAACAGATGTGAGAAACCAGCAACGTGTATGTTTCTGAGTTCTTGCCTCTCCGAGCTCGTACTGTCATATCTGAGACCAAAAGAATATAGCAGTGCCGTGATGAAATCTCCCCGGGTAGAGTCGAGTTTGGTGTGTAAGTTTGCCTGCCCTAGGTCTGATCAGGTGGATTGGACCTAACAATATGGTGTCAGAAGTGACATTCGCACAGGAAAGGGTGAGTAAAGATTCTTTTTATTTTTTTTTCACCTTTCCTTTGCGAATCTAAAGAATCTAAATTTTATAGGGCAGAAGAATCGAGGGTTTAAGTCCCTGATTATATAACAAAGGGTTGGAGTCCCTGTTGTTTAATTGAAACGGGCTGTATATGGTGTCTCGGATATGATGGTAATTTAGGTTAAGATAAGAATTGTTTAGGTTAAGATGAAATAAGAATTTTATATTCACTTTTTTTGTTAACCTTATTGTATGTTGTTAAGATAAAATTATTTTATAAGTTGTTTATGGGATTATAAGTATATGAAGAAATGTACTGTTGTATGTGTTAAAATTGCCCTTATGGATGGAAAGTGTTGCCAACTGAAATTTTTACCACTTTTAAAATGTATATCTATCCCCTGCCCCTATGGTATCGGGACAATTATTACCTCCTTATGTTGCCCCCATTTACACCAGTGCCCCCGTTTTTAAACCCCCTGAGCCCCCTAGACCACCCCTGTTGAAATGGCTTTTACGCAGAGGAGGGCGAGGAGATGGATCCTAGGCAGAATTAACCTCTGTTAGGGACTATTCACGGGACATGGAACAGTCCAGGGGACGAATACAGTATGGCACAGGGATATACAGGTCCCTCAAATAACACTCAGGCACAGCAAAAAGCTAGGAAAATAAAATATTTTTCTCTTGACAATCTGTCCCCCTCAGTTAGGCAAAAAGTTATATTGAAGAAAAGGAGGGTGTCGGGGAAATAAGATAGCTCCAAATGATATTAATTACAAGGAAAATGAAGGGACTGTATCTAAAAATTTAAAAGTCAACTCTGTCCCTCTTGAGTGCATGTATAAGCAGCTCTAGCCCACGCCTTTTTTTTTCTCTTCAGTGATTTTTTACACAGGAAAGGCATAGGAATGTTTATTGAAGTGATAGGAGACAGAGAATGGTAAAAGAATGTTATAGACAGAGGTCGTGTAAAAGACAAGAATTAGACAGTTCGAACAATAAGATTTTGTTTTATAGGACAAGTTACAGAGATGGTTTGTTTGGTTAAAATATCATTAGCAAGTGTCAGAAAGTTAATCAAAGAAAGATAAATACAGAAAATATAATTTTTCCAATTTAATTTTAAGACGTGCAACCCAAATTATTTGTGCCAGATTAACTGAATATGAGTGCATATTAAATTGAATTAATAATATTTTCCCGTCTGAATTGAAAAGTTTAGGGAGTTTTATGTATTGCAAAATTTCAGCGAGGAATATATTAGTAGGTATAGGTTTCTTTTCTCTTAGAATGTTTTATTACATTTTCAGGCATGAATATGATAAAAAGGTTGATTGTATGAATAATCCCTGTGTGTGTGCTTGTAGGAATCTGAGTGAATTCTATCCATGTGAAAGTTTTATGTGCATTGAATAATAGGAATGTCGGTTTATTGTATTTATACAAAATTACTATCCAGGAACTTGCAAGTGTTTCTAAATTAAGAATATAATTAATTGCTCATGTTGAAATTTAATTTTTAAAGGTGTACACCCCCACTATAATATAAACTAATTAACACTGGGCAGAGGACAGTTTGGGTATCTGTGGAGAAAAAGAAGGATAAAGAAAGGACAAATTCGGAAAGGTCATTTTGATCTTTACCATCTTTTTGTAAACAGTCCGGTCACTGGAATAATAAGGATGTTTATCGTACTGGCCAGGCGATTTATTTCCTTAACCAGAATTACAATTCTTTTCCTCTAAATTTCCACAAATATAATCAGGTGAATATGTTATATAGAAATAACAGGCAGAGCAACGGCGGTGAGGTGTAAAATGGCAGCATTGTGGAAGCAAAACACAACCCCATCATTAGAAAAAATTCGGAACAGAATTTGGTTCGTCTGCCAGATGGAGAAACTGACAAGTTTGGTCAATGACACTGGCTCAAATTTTCAAAAAGTCTGGTTCCCCTGGCTGGCGCAGACTGACATTGTAGGGGTGAGCAATGCCACCATTTGGCTGTAATAGTGTAAGGTGAGTTCACCTATAACGCATACCAGGGGCGAGTACAGGCGGTAAGAGCTCCACATAAAGAGGATAGAGCGGGCGCGGGATGTGCAGGAAAAATGGGAACGCCCATAACAGAGCTGCACAGTAAGAGCTGAACAGGTCCAAAGCAAAGCCAGAGGCTGTGGAATACGGGTCAACCCCATATTCCCCACCCCCCCCCCCCCCCCTTTGCCCCCCCCCTGCCCCCCCCCCCCCCCCCCCTGTTTCCCCCCCAATTGCCCCCCCCCCCCCCCCCCGAGTCTACTTTCAATGTGTATCAGTGTGAGTAGGTACATATGGCAGGTTAAGTTAATACGGGTCAAAATATGTTTTTAAAACTGCTGTATGTTTGAAAAATGAAGAAAATAAAAAGTTGAAGAAATAACAGGCAGAATATATTCTAGACACATAGCTAACTAGAAGCTCAGTATTTTTAAATTAGTTTTAAAAAGTTAGTTATAATATGGGAAAAGAGAAGGATATTTTTATTAATATAGTTTTCAGGCAGGATCAAATGGTTTTGCATTGCTTTGTCTTGGTAATTTTTGTTTGTGTTACTTTTGTTTCTTTGTTTGCATTGGCATTAGATAGTGAGGCATTTAAAGTGAGCTTTTAAGTGAGAAATATAGTTAGACTATAGTTGGACTAGAAGTTACTTGGGACTGCATGCTTCTGCAAACTCTTCTACACATGGCAACAAACGGTGAGCTATTCTGATCACACTATGATCCCTGTTGTTTAGTCTGCGCACACACACTTGGCACACAACAGCTCCATGCAGCATTACCTACCTCTGGCATAATGAACCTGCTTTTTACCTCTACTTTGTTCTTTATCATGATGGTGAAATTAAACTAAACTAAAGCATATACTAAAGCGCTCAACCTATTCACCTAACTTAACAATCTAATTGTGATATATAAGTGCTCTAAATATGAATTCCTCTTTGCAAGAACTAACGATATGATAGAACTGAATCCCGCAGACTAATTATTAGACTGAGAAAGCGGCTGCCTAGGGACGAGAATGGCACACCTATCCACAAGGAATGCAACACAATGGTAAACAGACAATACAAAACATACAATTAACATAAATGTCCTTGGCGCACTATCTGATATATAACCTGACAGTAATGAAGTCCAATTGTCCTTGATGACAGGGATATTAAATCCGAAATCCAATCGTACTGGAGGTACTTAGAGGTAGTTGAATCGAATCTGTGATGATATAAAAGACAGAACAACCATTGCGCATTACTTCTGGTCAAACATCAACTCCCCCACCGTTGCCAGCTACTTACTTAAAAATAGATAAAAAAGGCCTCAAAAGGTATCTTTCACTTCTTTCCCCGTCGCCTTATCTCTGTTATGTTGCCAGGCGAAATGACTCCTCTACTCAGAAAGAAGCCTCTCACCAGCGCAATACCGGAAAGTAAGGGAATAGGGCCAATGGTATGATACCGTCACAATTTAATGCAATAAAACTACAAGACTATAAAACAGTGCACTCACATGTCCATAGTCCCTATGTGTGTGATACAATGTGCCGTCCGCTTGCGTGGCAGGATGCCGGGATGCTGCAGATGGAGGTGAGATTCGGCTTGTGTCCCCGCTTCGTGGCCGCGACTCGGAGCGCCTCGTCTCCCTCCGATGACGTCACTGCCCAAGCTCCCCTTCTCCTCCGTGCATGCGTGAACGTGAACGTCGTATCACTGCTACAGAGACTCCACCCTACGCGCGTTTCGTGACTGCTGACCCCTGGTTTACCCCTGAAGAAGTGACGTCAGCAGTCACGAAACGCGCGTAGGGTGGAGTCTCTGTAGCAGTGATACGACGTTCACGTTCACGCATGCACGGAGGAGAAGGGGAGCTTGGGCAGTGACGTCACCGGAGGGAGACGAGGCGCTCCGAGTCGCGGCCACGAAGCGGGGACACAAGCCGAATCTCACCTCCATCTGCAGCATCCCGGCATCCTGCCACGCAAGCGGACGGCACATTGTATCACACACATAGGGACTATGGACATGTGAGTGCACTGTTTTATAGTCTTGTAGTTTTATTGCATTAAATTGTGACGGTATCATACCATTGGCCCTATTCCCTTACTTTCCGGTATTGCGCTGGTGAGAGGCTTCTTTCTGAGTAGAGGAGTCATTTCGCCTGGCAACATAACAGAGATAAGGCGACGGGGAAAGAAGTGAAAGATACCTTTTGAGGCCTTTTTTATCTATTTTTAAGTAAGTAGCTGGCAACGGTGGGGGAGTTGATGTTTGACCAGAAGTAATGCGCAATGGTTGTTCTGTCTTTCATATCATCACAGATTCGATTCAACTACCTCTAAGGACCTCCAGTACGATTGGATTTCGGATTTAATATCCCTGTCATCAAGGACAATTGGACTTCATTACTGTCAGGTTATATACCAGATAGTGCGCCAAGGACATTTATGTTAATTGTATGTTTTGTATTGTTCTTTATCATGGCCTCATTGAAATGTTATTCTCTCTATCCACTACAAACGCCTCTCTCCTGGCCCACGCCCAACATCACCATACACCCTGGATTATTCAATAGCCTTGCACTATCTACTGAATGTTGGTGGAGAACCCTGAAAACCAGCACACCAACCACCGCACACTCAAATGGCAAACATCATAAAGTAACAACTTGCAAACAACTACTCAAATTTCTACTCATACTATTACTCTCTTCAGCAGGTGATATTGAACCTAACCCAGGTCCTCCCACTTTAACTCTGTCCCATACCCCTGAGAATACCCCCTTCAAATTCCAAAAAGGGCTATCTCTCGCCCATATAAATATCCGGAGTCTGCTGCCCAAACTGGATGAACTAAGGGCATGGTGCCTTATGCATAAACCAAAAGCCATCGTTCTTACAGAAACATGGCTAACCCCTAAAACTCCTGATGCACATATTGCCATTCAGGGATACTCAATTTTTAGGAGAGATAGGTCAAAGAGAGGAGGAGGGGTGTTATTTTATATTGCAGACACCTTACAATTTACACTGTTAAATTTCCCCCCAAGACCAACCTCTTTTGAAATCCTAGTTGGCAGAATCTGCCTCCCCTTCTCTAAGCCCGTCCTGATTGCTGGCATCTACCGCCCCCTAAAGCCCCTCTACAATATCTGACTGATATCACCCAGTTTCTTGGCTCAATTTCCTCTCTGAATGAGAAGAGTGAGCTGCTAGTTCTTGGGGATTTCAACTTCAATTGGCTTGACCCTAAAAACCACAAAATCAACACACAAATCAAGTCGCTTAACCTATCGCAACTCATTTCCCAACCCACACGAACAAACCTGAAATTTCACAACCATTCCTTGCTTGACTGGATTCTCTCCTCAAATCCCAGCAGAATCCAATCATCTGGCATCCTTCCTGAGATTTTCAGTGACTATGCAATGGTATACTGTGTAAGGAAAATTAAACCGCCCCAATCAAGCCCTAAAGTTCTTCTCACTAGAACATTTAGAAACTTTAACCCACAACAGTTTCTGGCTGAACTTACCAACTGCCCTTGGCACAGAATCGATTTAATTCCTGACCCTGATTCTGCGCTCGACTATTTCCAATCCGAGTTCTTAAAACTCTGTGATACCCATGCTCCACTACGCAGAATAAGGGTACGGGGTGCTCACCTTCCATGGGTTAAACCTGACCTTATAGCACTCTACCAGTTCAGGGATGCCTTGTGGAAAAGCCACAAAAACTCTGGCACTACCAGGGATCTCAATCACTACAGATGCCTGCGGAACATGTGCACAAGGCAAAAAAGGCATGCAAAAGCACAATATTACTCTGACAATCTCCTCCAGAACACATCAAACCCAGCTAACTTCTGGAAGGTTATCAACAACATATTCCAGCCTTCTAACCATCAACACCCAAGTAATATCACCAAGGGCGATATTACTCTGACAAACCCCACCGACATTGCAAATGCATTCAATGATTACTTTGTGGGGTGTGCTACTAACTTATTAGCAAAACGCAACCCAAACCACAAACCTGAATCTCATCCTGGGAGTACCCCTATAGCCCCACCCCCTCCCAACATTGCCCACAATTTTCAATTTGGCCCAGTATCCGAAGAGGAGATTACACAAGCGCTTCTCAAATTAAAACTAAGCAGCCAATGTGGACCTGACTTACTACAATCTAGGTTCCTAAGACTTGGTGCCCCAGCAATTGCCAAACCAATTGCTTCCATAGTCAACTCTATCCTGTCTGCAGGCCATATCCCTAAGACCTGGAAAGCTGCCAGAGTTGTCCCAATCTTCAAAAGTGGGGACAAAAACACTGTCTCAAACTACAGACCAATCTCCCTTCTCCCAATCCTATCCAAAGTCATGGAAAAATGTGTCCATTCCCAATTAAGCGATTACTATAACAAGACAAATTTCCCTAGCCAATTCCAATCTGGCTTTCACCCCAAACACTCTACCGTAACTACCCTGCTAAAAGTTTGCAATGAAATCCAGTGTGGAATGGAACAGGGTCAACTCATTGGTGCAGTATTCCTAGATTTTGCAAAGGCTTTTGATACTGTTGATCATGCTATCCTGCTCAACAAACTCCAGAGCTCTGGAATAGGGAAGCATGCTTTAAACTGGTTTCAGTCCTACCTATCAGGTAGATTCCAACATGTGTCCATCTCTGGCTCTAACTCTAACCCCCTGGATATCACCTGTGGCGTCCCGCAAGGCTCTGTTCTGGGGCACCTATTCTTCTCAGTGTTCATCAATGATCTTCCCACAGCTTGTCAGGAAGCCTCAATACACATGTATGCAGATGACACAATCCTATATGCACACAGCCATAGCCTCTCTGACCTTCAACACATACTTCAGTCTGACTTTTTCAGACTCGAAAACTGGATTTCCCAAAACAAACTGTTTTTAAACACTGACAAGACTGTAACAATGGTGTTTGGGACAAAGACTAAATTTTTAAAGCTTCCAGAGACTGAGCTCCAGATTAGAACCAACACTAACACCACCCTAACTCCTGTTACTAGTTTTAAATACCTGGGCATATGGTTTGACTCCCACTTAACATTCGGGATGCACATTGATACCCTGACAACCAAGACCTATGCCAAACTAGGGGTACTTTACAGGAACAAATCCTCCCTAAGTCTCCTGGTCAGAAAACATATCGCACAGCAGATGCTAATGCCAATTATTGACTATGGAGACATAGTATATGGCTCAGCACCTCAAACCCACCTTAGCAAACTTAACACCCTCTACAATTCAATTTGTCGTTTTGTTCTCCAACGCAACTATAACACACATCACTGCGAAATGCTCAAAGAACTAGATTGGTCATCACTCGAGTCTAGGTGCAAAGTTCACCTTTCCTGTCTTGCCTTCAAATTCTTTATGGGCAAGCTACCCAGCTACCTGAACAAGCTCCTCACCCCTACCACATGCAGCACCTATCACCTGAGATCAGACTCCAAAAGACTGTTCATGGTCCCAAGGCTCAACAAAGTGTCCGTCCGCTCCTCCTTCTCTTACCGTGCACCCCAAAACTGGAACAACCTACCAGAGACTCTTACATCCACCACCAGTCTAAGTTCTTTCAAATCTAAGGCTGTCACACATTTTAATCTGGTCTGTAACTGTTTCATTCGCCCATAATATAAATTATCTTTAACTGTGCATCCAATGTCTTGTATATAATGTATACCCTGCTCATTATGTAACTGTATTTGTAAATATGTATTATTTGTCTTAACTCTATGCCCAGGACATACTTGAAAACGAGAGGTAACTCTCAATGTATTACTTCCTGGTAATTTTGGAAGCTGGCAGGGTGCATTGGGAATGAAAATTCTTTACTGAATTATGATAATTGCAGGTTTATTACTCTGTGTGTATGTATTAATCCAAATGGCTAAATGAATAATCAGTTCTATTTTTGCAAAAAAAAGCTGCTTCTGCTTCTAGCTCTACAGCTATGTATATGTCTCCCACAATGAGAGAGAGAGAGACTAATACTCTTGGTACTCGAAAAACACCCATATATTCATCTCTGATTATCAAACGAGATACCTAAAAGAGATAGGTTTCTGCATTCCCATGGTCTCTTGGAGGTTTCTCCCTTGGAGTTTTTCCTCTCCTGAGTCGTGCGCAGAAGAATAAATGGGCCTGGTCAATTGGATTGTTCTTCCAGAACAAAAGGAGGGATGAAAGGTTAAAAATTGTATCTGTCAGCTTTATTCTTCTCAGGGACCAAAATGGTTAAACATGGTATCTTTGCTAAGTTCACATCACTGAGCCTTATGTGACCCCATTAATAGCTGTTGACCCTTATCCCTGTTCCCACCAATAAAATGTTTAGCTTCCCAGGGAAGGCATTTCCTGATGGGAAAAAACAAAAGAAAACTGCGCACAACGCTCATAGTTTATTAAATCGATAAATTATATTAAATTACAGGAAAAAGTCATCTGCGTACATCAAAATAGAATAAAAACAGCATATCATGGGATAATGTTGCCCATACGCCACATCACACAGGGATCAGGAGCCTCAAGGATCAGCAGCCAGCTGTACAGGTGTCATATCTGAGACCAAAAGAATATAGAAGTGCCGTGATGAAATCTCCCTGGGTAGAGTCGAGTTTGGTGTGTAAGTTTGCCTGCCCTAGGTCTGACCAGGTGGATTGGACCTTATGATGACAATACATGGCCACATTAAATGAACAGGGTTATATATTTTCTCATAGTACAGAACTGGTTTATTAAAAAAATACATGTAGTATATTGCTTGGTCTGCAGCTTTAACACTTGTAAAAATATTCATGAAATTGCAATATTATATGAAGAGATAAAGATCAGTCAACTCATTGACTATTCTTAAAGGGTTTGGAAGATGTTTTTAATACTATAAACAGAATTACATGCCTTTTCCGGGGCTTCTGGATTACAATTGCATATCAACATCGTGCCCTAAAAAAGTGCAACATCAACAATTTGCAATATTCCAGTTAAAAAAAGCAATACATTCGAAATAACTCTGTTGCCAATTAGATTATTGAATTTCCTTAGGTAGACTTTATCAGCTTGGAAACGGTGTTGTAGTCAACCTAGAAACAGGTCTTTCTTTTATTTTCTTTACCTTCTTTCCCTTCACCCCCCTTTCCCTCTTCCCTTTCAGTATACATACAGACCATATCAATATCTAAGAGATTTAAAAAAAAAATAACATGGGATATTGATACTCTTTCCATATCCGATTCCTCTGGCTCTGGTTAACCTCTCACTGATCCCTCTAATTAAAACAAGTATTCTAGGCATTATAGATTTAAATTAAATAAACTGAATATTTTGTCTAATATCTTTGGATGATTTACTTTTGTATAAACCTAGTTTTCTTTTGGATTTTTTATAAGATGTATTCTTTTAATATATCCAACTCCTTCCCAAAATGCTGTTCTCATGTAGGTAATCATGTTTCCATATCCTATTACATCTATGTACGTTTCCTGCTTTTTTTATTTGTGCAGGAATGTGTTTAAATCAAATCACATTTAATGCAAATTATGTAATATTGTTTTTTTCATCTTATGCATTATGACTTGCCTTTTTTGCATACCCCTGGGTTCTAATGTTTACATCAGCACATATTGGGTTATTGGTATCTGAGTAAATAAATAAAGTTGTTGTTCTATTATGTTACTGATGTACATATGGATCTGGAGATAATGTAAAAGAAATCCTTTTTCTGCCTTTTTAATGTGTGTGTTTTCGTTGTGCAAACATTGCTTCTTTTAAAAGAAACTTTTTCTTGTTTAGGATTTATCCATTTCTTAAACATTAGATTAATACTATTTTTTCTTATATTTTCTGCTTTTTTAAATGTTTTGTTTGCACTGGGTGAGAAAGCCGAAAGACTGATGTCACAGGTTACATAGTTATTGTATGTTGTGTCAGTTCTCAATAAAGTTGTACACATTGATAGGATCATTGGCCAATCGGAGGGCTCCTCCCTAGAGCTTATACACTATTGGTAAGGCATAGGGACTTGTTAGTCTCATTAAAGTTTGTTGAAGATGACGCGATTCCTTTAGCCAGTAGGAATACGAATAGTAGGAGACGCAAGCCGATTGGTTAATAGATTGTGACGTCACTCGGTAGCGCGATCAGCGCGTATGTTTAAATAACGATGTTAAATACCGATTAAATCAAGGATATGATTAAACAGAATGTTATGGCAAGCATTCTGTTTAATCATTTCCTTGATTTAATTTCATTATCCTTATAGATTCACGTTATGCTATTAACTAATGCATACTAGACACTTCCACTATGTTAATGTTGTTTTTATTCGTGTTTTTTTAACTTATTATAGCCTTAAGCTACACTTGTTTTTATTTAAGCTCACATTGTGTTATGTACTATTCCTCTTGCATGCCAGTTGCAGGTAGCTCCCGATCCCACGGCTCACTGGGGGGCGAGTTCTCGGCGAGGCTTCTCATTGGTGGCTTTCTCAGCCAATGGGATGGTCTCTCTGACCAACTAGCGCGAGTTTTGGCTCCGTGACGTCATCGCCGGGGCGGGGGATTCAACATGTAACAGGTATGCATGCAGACGCGAATTCACTTTTTGATAAAGGGACGCAGGTCCCGAAACGCGTCAAAGTGACCATGTACTTTTGTTTGACCACTTAATAAAGCGTTTTTATTCATTACTGGTTGCAGCCCCCTCCTTCTCTTCGGTAGTGCTCCGCCAAGGCCCCCCCTGGGACCATCCTTCCTGAATCTGTTACATGATGGAACTAACTCCTCACTGCCTGCAAAAACTTTTAAAACGTTCACATGTCCTATCTTTTCAGTCTGCAGCGAATCACTGCGCGGGAACTAAACCTCCCACCTATGGCAAGGTTTTGCCAGGCTCTACAAAACCTGGCGGAAGGCTTCAGTATAGCCACTGAGCATGTGTGACCACCTCCATCTTCCCTCACTTATCACTTAGCATCTGACATCCTGCTCTCTCACTGGGTGCCACTTAGTCTCCTTCACCCCTGTGTGCCAACAAAAGGTTCAACACCTCTACTTTCTTGGTGAAAATATAGGTGCAAAATAGCGCTCATGCAAACAATGATATTTTAAAAACCTGTGATACAAAGTCCAATAGGTAGTCCTGGAGCTGCCCAAATAGGTTATTCTGGTATCTCCCAACCAGACTTGGAATTGGGGAAGAAAAAACCTCCTGTGGCGCTGAGGCAAGGATAAGGATAGGATTGTAGACAGAGTTCTTCTTCTGAATGATTACCTCAAGAAAAAATGACAAAACATGCAGACAACACTGCAATGGTGCATTACCCAGGGACAACAATGGATTATAAATAAAGAGAGCAGTTTAATATGAGACAATTGAACCATACATTATAAAAACACAATAACTACAATAAAAACTTTCATGTGCCTCTGCACTTGAACAATGAATCTTGAAACTTGCTCCGCCTTGATAAAAATTAGAATCCTACTCACCAAAAGTGACTAGGACATGCGCATTTGTTTAAGGTTCTTTTCGCCAGGTAATCCGCTTGCCGTGGGGTGAATTATGCCAGTCACTGAAGGAGGATCACCTTCTATGCTCGGAGTCTGCTTGCTTTTTTCTAAAAAAAAAAAAAACCTCATGCAGCAGAGATCGGAATTAAAGGGATACACACCACTGAAAACTTACAAAAACCCAGAAGAGACTGCTGAAGTAGCTAAACCTTATTTTGCCTATCACAAAGTGTAATATGGTCATTGAAATAGGGGTCTTTGCCTTTCAGCCATAGTCAGGGTTCAAGAAGTGAGTCAGCCCTTGGAAAGGGATAGGTGTTTGTTGTTTTCAAAAGTTTCGCTGAAGCAGTGAATACAGATGGTGACCCACGAGTGGTACTGATTTTGCAGATAAAGGTTGCCACACCGCATAGGACTACCAGCTGTGAATGGAGTATATGCAGAAAAGTGTGAAAATTGATACAAGACTGTGCTGAAGACGGATGTTCACAAAGGTACACAATTGGAGTCGTTATAATGTGAAATTATAATAGGCTTTATTGTGCCTTTTCCTTTTCATCAGGAAATTATCCAAACACAGGGGGGAACAAAGCTTCCATTCACTTGGGAGTATTTCTAGTGAAATCCTTGCAATTAGTTCACATCTCCATTAGATAAGCATTTCTCCCATCCCAAACACATAGCATGAAAATAAGCAGATATAAGCAGTCTCTTAATAATGAAAGTCTTATCTGTTTATCAGCTGTTGAGTAAGCTTCTCTGCTCTCCTGGAACCGCACCCGTGCGTGCACAGAAAAATATCAGCATCCAGGTTTAGAAGTCTTATTGGATGTCTTGCAATCAGCTCTGCTGTGTGGCTGGCAGAACTCAAGACATTGTGGTGTCTCCAAAGGTCAGCTCTCAGTCAGAGCTAAAGAGAGTCACTTCCTGTCTCAAAGGCAGGCTTTTTGTAAACAATCTAATCAGGCAGGTGGTGTTTAGTAATTAACTACCACACTGCTAGATTAAAGGAACATCACTGAACAGGGATAAGTCCCCTGTTACACCTATCCTTATCCTTGCCTCAGAGCCACAGGAGGTTTTTTCTTCCACACCTCTACTTTCTTGCTTTTGAACTGACTCTTTGAAGCTGAGAGGCAGAGCAGCTCCCTCTGCACCTAGAATGAGTAGGAGCTTACGGCGGTGACCCAGACACTTTATCCAGTGCTATATTGGTGTGCGGACCTGTGGACTTTAACTTTCATGACTTTCACCACCTTAACGGATAAGTATATATGGAGATACTATACATCTCTTTTTCTCCTGTGTACTCAAGACTTCCCTGTGGGTTGAACATTGTTTCTATTTTCCCCTAATTACAACTTGATGTTTTGCTCAAGCTCTGGATTCATTGGATACAATTGTACTTTATTCTCTGCATTATAGCAAGTTAAGGAATTCCTCTGATCCTTTGCAATTGAGACTGTTTTTGTCTCCCTTATATCCGTGGAGATTCACTCTCTATGTGCAAATTATGTGATTCACATCTCTTTATGTTATGCATGATGTATATGTGTTGAAAAATTGGTAGTTGGATTATGTCCTTAGGTCTGTTCATTACATTACTGACCGGCCGGTCTTGCGTACCTAGGAAAATATTACTTTTTCCTTAGGTCTGCATGATATATCTCTAGAACCAACTCCTATTTAGGATAATGGTGCAGTAAACCTAGCCTGTTAGTTTTGATCTATTTGCACACTGTGTTTATTGAGGGTCCCGCCCCCCCACCTTCCTCCCCCTGTTTGGTTTTATATGTTTTTGACATGTTATAAGTGAAGACATTAAAGTTTGTTTATTTCTCTAGTGGATATTCTGAGTGCTCGTTTCTGAGACTATTTCTTGTCTTGTTTGTGATATATATATGTCCCCCTCCTCACCTCCGGTGAGGGGTAACTGCTCCGCTGCGCAACGGAGCACAATCAGGGAAGGGAGTTTGTGGGTGTGGCCATTTTGTGGCAAGGTACGCATGCGCAGTGTCGGCACGTGGCAGCCAATTGAATGTATGCAGCCTGGAGGAGCAGGCTATCCTCTGCGGGTGGAGAGCCCGCGAAAGCAGTTTTGACGGAGGTAGGGTCCAGGAAGCTAGTAAGCCCCTGGACATTACATTACGATGCTTTTCTCTACCATCTACCTTTTCAATTTTTGCCTACGTTACCGGTGTTGAAGCACACCTTCCGGATTCAAGCAGCTGCTTACCTGCATTGTGAGTATTTCCCTGCCGCAGCATTTCTGTCCTTCACCAGTGCGGTCACGGTACTCCACTCACCGACAGCGGCTCAGCGGAAAGTGACACTGGCGCCCGACGAGAGGTACTCCTAATCGCGCCAAGACACGCAGTCTTTGCAAAGACTGACTAACGCTATCGCTAAGGCAGCTGCAAAGGCCGCCCTGGGGCTGATCAGGGCCAGGGATATCCCCTCTACTAATTAGGGAGATACCAGGCAGTATGGGGAGAACAAGGGACAGGATTGGGACAGGATTGTTCCTGACGGTGGAGTGCTGATTATACTGAGGTCTACATATGGCCCAGGTACATCAATGTCATTACCGAGGTGCCGTGGACCAAGAAATATAGGGTGACAGGCCCAAATATAGTCATGCCTATGTGTGACCTAGGCCTCCGTATACAGGCTCCGGACGCATGGGACTATAGAGGGGGAAGGACTGTCAGGCAGCCGGTGTATGCCAGGCAAAATAGTGACAGGAATCGGGAACCGGCCAAGCTTCCCGGGGTTTCTAGAAGTCTGGCTTGCTCATTCGTCACAGGCGGCTTTACTTCTACCTTAAAGGGAGAGTCCCACGTAAGAGCAAAGTGACCTAATGACAGTGACGTGTTTGTATGTATATACAGTATGTCTTTATTTATATATCGCCATTAATGTCATAGCGCTTCACAGCAGTAATACACGTGACAATCATATACTGTAAATAACAAATAATACAAATAACAAATCATGGGAATAAGTGCTTCAGACATAAATGTAACATTGTGGAAGAGGAGTACCTGCTCCGAAGAGCATACAATCTAATTGGTAGGAAGGACGTACAGAGACAGTAGGAGGGCGTTCTGGTAAGTGCGTCTGCAGGGGGCCAAGCTTTATGTATCATTTGTATAGTATTAATCATGGTGCTACTCATATGCTTCTTTAAGCAAGTGTGTTTTAAGGTGGGTCTTAAAGGTGGATAGAGTGGGTGTAGTCGGGTATTGAGGGGATGGGCATTCCAGAGGTGTGGGGCAGTCAATGCGAAAGGTTTAAGGCGGGAGAGGGCTTTAGATACAAAGGGGGTAGGGAGAAGACATCCTTGAGCAGAACGCAAGAGTCGGATGGTATATAGCGAGAAATTAGGGCCGAGATGTAAGGAGGAGCAGAAGAGTGTAAAGCTTTAAAAGTGAGGAGGAGAATCGAGTGCGAGATGCGGGATTTGATGGGAAGCCAGGAGAGGGATTTCAGGAGGGGAGACGCGGAGACAGATTTACGAAAGAGTAGAGTGATTCTGGCAGCAGCGTTTAGGATAGATTGTAGGGGAGGCAGGTGAGAGGCAGGAAGGCCGGAGAGCAGGAGGTTACAGTAATCGAGACGAGTCAAAGTTTTAGCAGTCGAGTAACAGAGGAAAGGGTGTATCTTTGTAATATTGCGGAAGAAAAGGTGACAGGTTTTAGATACATCTTGAATGTGAGGGGCGAATGTGAGAGAGGAGTCGAGTGTGACCCCTAGGCAGCGTGCTTGGGCTACTGGGTGAATGATCGTAGTTCCAACAGTAATGTGGAAGGAGGTAGCAGGGCCAGGTTTGGGAGGAAGTGTTTAATTGTATTGTATGTCTTTATTTATATAGCACCAAAAGTGTACTCTGCATTTCACAAAGAATACAGTACAGGGAATTATAATAATACAATAAGCGCCGCAAAATCAGACAATAGGAAAGGAAATCCCTGCCCTGAAGAGTTTACAATCTAATGGGTTAAGGGTCAGTCCCACGTTGGAGCAAAGTGACTTAATAATGACAGTGATGTGTTTATCGGGTTAAAGGGACAGTCCCACGTAGGGTCAAAGTGACCTAATGACCGTAGTCCCATTGAAGATATGCCTGAGTGTCTTCACGTCTCCATGAAAATTCTGCTGACCGCACGGATTCCCCCAGATTACACGGGATTAACATGAGCGTTAAAAGGGCAGAGAGAGAGAGAGGGTGCATGGAGGGGAGGAAAGTGAGAGACACCGAGAGGGGAGAGAGCAGAGAAAACGAGAGAGAAGAGGGACAGAGCGAATGAGGGATTGAGAGTGAGTGAGACAGACGCAGAAACGGCACATCTGGAAAGAGACAGCGCCCTGGGGAGCAGTGTGAAAGAACAAGGACACGGCAACTATCAGAGAAACGAGCAGAGATATTACAGGTAATGCTATACAGAGAGCAGAGGCGCAGAGATATTACAGGTAATGCTATACAGAGAGCAGAGGCGCAGAGACATTACAGGTAATGCTATACAGAGAGCAGAGGCGCAGAGATATTACAGGTAATGCTATACAGAGAGCAGAGGCGCAGAGATATTACAGGTAATGCTATACAGAGAGCAGAGGCGCAGAGAGCCTACATCAGTCTACTGTTCCAAAAGGCACGAAATAGAAGGATCCAAGTTGACCGATTTGAGTAGCACAGTAAGAATCCAGTCGTATTGCATGACCATGGGTTCAAAGTGGATTCCTTGCCATGAGGGCAACGCGCTTGTAAAGATACAGTCTCTGTGAGATGGGAGGAAGTGTATTCATATCGCAAGACGAGAAAGACCTCACAGATTGTCCAGCGACACTCCCAACGGAATAAGTAAGGAATCAAGAAGAATAGGCCCAATCCTATTGTCATGAGAGAATAGCACATATATACAATAACCGGGGCCAGATTGAACAAGACTAGGATATAGTAAAACTGAATGAGTTATTTCCTCTGGCACGAACAGACCATACATCAGCAAATAACAGTACGAAATATTACACTTACTGAGGTTGGACAAGGAGATATTCAGCCGAACACAGTCTCTTAGTTTGTTATAGGTCAAAAATAAAAGACAAAAAACGAAAAACAAAAAATGAAAATTGACCCGAGACACGCACAACCCCAACACAGTGAAGGATAAGGGGGTGCAAGAACCATATAAAGAGCCCCCCATTCACCAGGCAGTTCCGTATTGGTGAAGACAAATCTTGACCCTAAACAGTGCCGGTTAACGCTAAAATCTGGGTTACCCAAGCCCCTCTTAATAAACCCTCCCCTTGGGCTACTTGGCCAGCCCACCCATTATAAAAAACTATGACATGATGCGCTAATCGTTGCACCCTGTCTGCAAAATGGCTTATGGGGCAGGGGTCTTCAGGTAGGGTGTCACCTTTGGACAGGTGAAATGGTTATCACCTCGTTTTGTGGACCTGGCTGCCTATGGCAATGAAGCCTTCAAGTGGCTACCTTATGATTGTACAATTACATATCAAAGGTGGCCATTGGCAAGCCTCCAATACTTTATCCAAAGTTATAGTAAAAACAGTGATAAAATAAATATTTCTCCCATATTTTAATCAGATTAACAATATCTATGCAACTGTGTTCGTTGAGCATAGAAAGCATATCCAATGTCAGCTCTGTAGCACAAACACATACGAGATATGGTTCTATGGGGTTTATAATGATGACAAATACACAGTTAACCCTCTCTCCAATGCTAATTAATAAAACATAGCAATTAATTCTACTGAAGCAGGGGGATGAGATCAACATATACACATATGGTTAACCCTTCCCTCCCGACATGATTTCTACACATACAGGAATATAACACAGATGCTGGGGGAATACATCTCAGACCTGTGGGCAATTCTGCTGAAGCAGGGGGATGCAGATCAACATATACACAGATCCCATTAACCCCTCATACCCCGATCATGACACCTATCGTCTGCCGGACGTTAATAGAGGCATCATGGGGTGCGACTGGGGTTAAGAAGAATCCGTCCAAACTGAAATATGAAGCTAATGGTATGGAAATCAAAACACAGAACTTGTGGTGGTATACCGGTCTCTAGTCTCAAATGCTGAAGGTACGCTGATGGAGAAAGGTCCAAAATCATCACCAATAAAGCGGAGTTACTGTCTTCCCAAGAGAAGGCCAAACAGTCACTGGCGAGTGAATGCAAGGAGCAGACCAAAGATGGTTAAAGGCTCTTCTGCAGGGTGGGAAGCGAGACTCTGAGCACCAGGGAAAGAAAACTGAGATGCATCTTCAGGATATGCAGATAAAGGTCACCGATCAGGATAGAGTCCGGGCTGAGCTGGCCAGAGAGAACCAACATGACTGCAGGATGCTCAGGAACTTTTCCAAAAAGTAACACGCCAGAAGCTGAGCTTCAACGCTAATAATCAAACAATGAAAGACAAGAAGTAGCGACCAAGTAACAGTCTGCAGCCCAAGAAGAACCTAGAACGTTGCTTTGAAGGAAAACTCTTCAACTGGAAGGCAAGGAAAAATAAGAGATGAATGTCAGATGTTCTGAAAGAAGAGGCTGGTGCACGGGAATAGTGCACGGGCGGCATCACAGACAATGTTACGCAGGGGAGGGGGATATGTGTGATACCATCACTGTCCTCTAGGAGCTGGATAGGGCAGATATGGGGACATTCCAATGCACAGTGAGTAATCTCCCTATAGAAGCCAGACAGACAGCTGCTGGCTATTGAGAGGGCTAAACTCCTGAGTGTTCATGGAGTTTTAAAAGTCATGAAGGATGAGATAGAGAGAGACTGCTGGGGCAGAGAAGAGTTCTCCCCAGCTGTGGAGCAGCTGGCACAGCCCCTATGCCCGCTGGACGATGGTTGCGGAAGCCTGCTGGGACTGGCTGGGTTGTTTACCCAGGAAATCAAGCAAGGAAGAGAGCACGAGCTGAGCGGGGGATGCTGTCCTTAACATGGACTTACAGAGGAGAGATTCTCTGAGCTCTCATGGGGACGAGCTCCCCTAGGAAGAAATGACGCGAGACTGCGCGTAAGCAGGGACATCTGCTCCAAACCCTGTAGTAACAGATATAGCAAAACACTTAGTCTTGGTTAGAGACAAAAAAATGTTCAGCCTATTAGTAGTAGTTCTCTTGACAATGGGCATTTACGCCGAAACAGAAGCAGAGTTTTTACCCTACATGCATTTGATTGTCTCCCATGTTTAGCCCTCATATAATTGTTTTTAACCCGTTTTTGGGTGTGCCGTACCCCTCATTGTTTCAACTCTTGCATGCAGTGCTCCCAATCTCTCCACCAGAGGATTCAACTATTAGTACCTTTTTGGGGGTGTAAACCAGCTTAGCTGTCCAGCCAGTTTAGTACGGGTTGAAGCTTAATGTCTAGTTAGTTCTCTAAAAGGAATAGTAGGAGTTTATTTTATGATTTCGTTTTGAATTAAAGAGGGGGTTTGACGTTGGCCGTTTAGGTTTATTTATATCCTGTTATGTACTTGTGCTTAGCCAAATAAATAGTTTATTTAACCTGCCTCCAGCCCGGAATTTTTGCGGTGCTCAACTCGATTCTCTCTCTTCTCCTATCACTGTAAATAAAACCGATATAGAGAAATATTATGTTTCCCCTGCCTTAATCTGGCAAATAAGACGCTACCACATGTGTTGTATGTTTTGGTGCTGTATGTATGTGTGTGTTATGTGGTGGTATGTGTATGTGCAGTGTTCGACAAATCACCCAAAAATTACTCGCCCAACCAAAAAATCTACTCGCCACCAGTGTCCCGCCCCTAACCCGCCCCTAGACTCCGCCCCTAACCCCCCCAGTCCGACCCCAACCCCGCTTAAATTAAATATATAAAAAAATACATTTAATAAATTCCTAGTCAGAACAACATTCGTTTTTTTGACAAATATATTTATTACATTATACTACAATTTAGTCCTTGTTACGTGTGTGTGTGTGTAAGTGTGTAAATGTCGGATCTAGAAATAAAAAAGCCACAGGTGAGGACTAGTTTCATGAACCCTTAACCAGTGTCTGGACGTCCCCGCTTCACAATATCTAAAGCCGTAACCGCCTGGGATCTTACTGATCCGCAGTCCTCAATGTCCAGGTACCTCATCCGCAATGTTATAAGTTGGAGGGGATTTGTTCCGTACGTCTTCTGGGTTAGGGGGGTTCCGATGTCTTCTGTGTGAAGCTTGAGTCAGATCGGAAGAGAAGCAGTAAGTTAAGTATTTTGGTGTTAGTATAGGAGAGGAGAGAGAGAGAGAGAGAGGAATTGATGTTGATGAGAAGAGATGAGAGAGAGAAGAGAGAGAAGAACTGGGGGGAGACCAGAGAGAGAGAGGGGCAGTGGTGTGACTGACTGAAGGCGGCAGGGGGGGAATGGGGTACTGACGTCGTTGGCAGGAAGGTGGTGTGCAGGGGGTGACTGAATGTGGGGGGGGGTACCTCTGGTTGTCACACATACTCCCATACACACATACAACCCATATATATTATACACACCCAACCATCTCCACCCATTACACAACCACTCCCACCCACTAATTAGACACACTCACAGAGATAACACAACTACCCCACAGAGTATACACAACGCCCACATATATACACACACGTCCACATATATACCACACTCCCACACCACATAATAACCCCCCCACCATATCCAACACACACCACACACACACCCATAACACACACACATTCTCCCATGCCCCACACACTACTCTACTCTGTCTACACACCTTTTGGAAAGGCCTGCGACCTATGCGACCAGCACCACCACGCTACACCCCCCCCCGCCCATCTCCTGCTCCGCTGTGGGACATGAGGGGGCATCCCCGCTCCATCACCCGGCGCGCTCTCCGACGCGGGACCGGGGCCACATCGGGGGCAGCGGGGAAGTCAGGGACATGAGGGGGGCATCACCCCGCTCCCTATCACCGCGCGCTCTCTGACACGGGAAACGGGGGGGAAGCATGGGGGGGGAAGCGGGGGGGGACATGAGGGGGCATCCCGCTACCATCATCCGCCGTGCTCTCTGACGCGGGACGGGGGGCAAGCTGGGAAGCAGGGACATGAGGGGGCATCCCCCGTCCCATCAACTGGCCGCCGCTCTCTGACACTGGGAAAACTGGGGGAAAGCAGGGGGGGGGGAATAGGGGACATGAGGGGGCTTCCCCGCTACATCACACCGCCGTGTCTCTTGACGACGGGGACCGGGGGGCAAGCGTGGGAAAAGCCAGGGAATCGAGGGGGCATCCCCGATACATCCCCTGCCGCTCTCTGACACGGGAACGGGGGGAAGCGAGGGGGGGGGGGAAGAAGCGGGGACATGAGGGGGGTGGCATCACCGCCGCTCCATCACCGCGCACGCTCTCATGAAGACGGGGGGGAGGGGGGTGAAGCGGGGATATGAGGGGGCATCCCCGCTACCATAACCGCCGCGCTCTTGATTCGCTTGGGACGGGGGGAAGCGGGGGAAGCAGGGACAGAGGGGCATCCGCTCCCATCACCTGCGCGCTCTCGGACACGGGACCGGGGGGAAGCAGGGGGGGGGGGAAAATGAGGGGACATGAGGGGGATCCCCGCTCCCATCACCGCCGCGCGCTCTCTGCCCGGGGACCGGGGGGAGCGGGTGGCGGGGGGAAGGGGGACATGATGGGTGGTATCCCGCTCCCATCACCCGCGCGTCTTCTGACACGGGACGGGGGGAAGCGGGGGGGGGGGAGCGGGGGAATGCAGGGGGCATTCCCCGCTCCCATCACCCTAACTGTCGGGCAGCAGGAGTGCGGGGAGGGGAGGGAGGTGGGGGAAGGCACAGAAAAAACTTTATGGTTTGTCCCTTCAACTTCTCTCTATCCCTCTCTTCCTATTTTCCTCCATCTCAAAGGGAAAAAGATGGATGCTCGGTTGGGGCTGCTTTCATATATGACGCTGGTACGCGAGCCAAGAAGCCTTCTTGGAGCGCTGCAATCAGTCTGAACAGGTTGGGGGAGTTTTTTTTTTTCTTCAGCCTGAGCGCCGAGAAGGGATGAATTAAGCGCGAGAGGGAAAATTAAAAAACAAAAACACGTGTGCGATTGGGACCAAAATTAGTTACTTCAAACATCTCTCCCTCATCCTTCGCGGGGTAGCGTTGGTCCTTACGTGACCACCACCTGCAAAAAAAGAAGAGGACATCCCCTTCCCCTTCCCTACTCCTTTCCTTTCCTACAAAGGGCGCATTGCACTCCCGCGTAAAAAGTCGGAAAAGGGTATAGAGTATTTGTGTAGGATAAACACGGGGGGTATATTGAAGGTGTTGAAAGTAATATTATATATAAATCACAAAAATACGATTGTACGAATCCCCACATTAGAAGCATCAGACATAATCTTAATAATGTGAGGTATCGCAATCAGATGAAGACAAATGTAGATAAAGAAAACGAATAAAAATTTAGGTATGAGTGTATCAAAAAGCCATGTCAAAATAGAAAACCAAATAATAAAAAAACTATGAAAAATAATTAGACATTAATACAAGTCCTCCTATAGACAATTAAGAATATGGACCCACAAACAAATAGGACAGCGTTGGTTGTTTTTCATGTTGTCCATTTGGGTTTTCTCTGTTGTGGTTTGAGGGTAGACTATAATAAGTTTGTTATTTTGTGGTGTTATTACATTGTCTGCATTGATTTGCTATTAATTATTTCGATATGTATGAGTGTTTAATTGGCGGTTCTTGTGTCTTTTGTGTGTTATATTTTCCATGTCCCTTAGCACGCCAGTCCCGTTCATTTTGGGATACTTCAGGCTTTGTGACTGTAGGCGGGACGCTCACAGAGGTATGGCAAGGGAGAGTTTTGGTTATAGTGAAATTAAAATAAGACTTTATTGCCGCGGTTCCTTTAACATCAGGGAAACCATCCCAAACAAGGGTAAACAAAGCTTCCTATTCACTTGGAGTATTTCTAGTGAGAATACTATGCAACCACCATCCCTTTGTAGAAAGCATGTCTCCCAGCCCCAAACATATAGCATGAAAATGAACAGATATAAAAAAAAGTCTATAAATGAAGTGCTATCTTTCCTTGTGGTTGGAGGGGACAAATGTCTCTGTTCAGGTTGTCTACGTTTTATCAGGATTGTCAGCAATTAAGGTTTAGATAAGTTTCATGATGTGTCTTGCAAGCAGCCTCTTCTGGATAGGAGGACTCAAGAAGGGTCTGTCCCCATGTCAGTCTCACAATGAGAGTATAGGGACAATTCTGCAGTTGTCTCCATAGTTCAGCTCAGGTATGAGCTAGGAGTCTCACCTGTCCTGTCTCAAAATACAGGCTTTTCTAAGCAACTACTAAGCAGGAGGTTGGTTGTTGTTAATTGACTCCAACAGTTAACAACTACACTTCTTGGATAGAGGCACATTACCTGAAACAGGGATAACTCCCTGTACAGTGAACATATCCTATTATGCAGGTGTGTTAGCGGGTTGATTCGTGTGTGGTTATATCGATATATATATATATACTATAAACGTGGTTCGACAACCTATACATTTGCACGCCCGGGGAGTGGCTTAACATTCGTGGCCGAGCTTCCAGTGGCCCAAGCAGCACACGTTGTGGTACTATGGTGGCGATGTAGATTTTTTTTTTTCGGTCGAAGTAGATGGTTTGTGATTTGTTGACCCACTGTAATCTATTATTAATAATATATTTAAATATAATATATATATATATATATATATGTGTGTGTGTGTACAGTAATTTTTGTAAACATGGCATACATAGAGAGAACAGAGATTAAACCCTTCATATCTCTCGCTCTCTCCTGTATAGCTATTACGTTATATCTCTGCGCCTCTGCTCTGCTCTGTATAGAATTAGCCCTGTAATACTTGACTGCGCCTCCGGCTCGCTCTCGTATCATACAACTTAATCTGGTTGCTCTGCTAGCATCTGCTATCTTCGCTCCTGCTGCTCTCTATAGCATACCTGTAATATCTTCGCGCCTCTGCTCTCTCTTATAGCATTACCTGTAATGCTCTCTGAGGCCTCTTGCTCTCTCTGTATGGCATAACCTGTAATACTTTACCTGTAGCTTACCTAATACTCTCGCCTCTGCTCTATCTATAGCATTAACCTGTAGTATAGTCTCCGCCTCGCTCTCTCTGTATAGGCTAACTGTAATACTGTCCTGCATACACCTGTAATATCTCTGTGCGCCTCTGCTCATCTCGTATAGCCTTACCCTGTAATATTCTCTGCGCCCTGTCTCCTGTATAGCTTATTACCTGTAAAATCTCTGCGCCTCTGCTCTCATGTATAGCATGACCTGTCAATACTCTGCGCCTGCTGTCTCTGCTCTGTATAGCTATTACCTGGAATTCTCTCGCCTCTGCGCTCTCTGATAGCAATTACCTGGTAATATCTTGCGGCCTTCTGCTCTCTCTTAGTAGCATTACCTGTTGTAATATCCCTGCCGCCTCTGCCTCTGTATAGCATTAGCCTGTAATATCTCTGCGGCCTCTGCTCTCTGTAATAGCATTAACCTGTAATATCTCTGACGCCTCTGCTACTCTCTGTATACATTAACCCTTAAATATCTCTGCCCTATGCTTCTCTCTCTGTCAGTAGCATTATCCTGTAATATCTGCTCTGCGCCTCTGCGTGCTCTTCTGTATAGTCATTAGCCTGTAATAACTCCCTCTGCTCATAGGAACCTGTAATCTCTGCGCCGCTACTCTGTCAAGCATTACCTGAGTATATCTCTGCGCCTCAGCTCTCTTCATATCTGGAGATCATTCACTGTAACTATCCTCTGCGCCTCTGCTCTCTGATGATAGCATTACCTGTAATGCATCCATGCTGTCTATGATTACCACCCATATACTCTCCCTTGCTGACTCTCTGTATAGCATTACCTGTAATATCTCTGAGCCTCTGTCTTTGTAGTAGGCATTACCTGTATATCTTCTGCGCCACTGCTTACGACGTATCAAGCTACTGATATTCTGCGCTCTCGCACAGTGTAACCATTACCTGTAATATTCTCGCGCCTCTCTTCTAAAGATACCCTGAGTGTCCTCCCTCTGCTCTTGTATAGCATACCTGAACTATCTCCTGCGCCTCTGACTCATCCGTATAGCATTCCTGTAATATCTCTCTGCGCTCCTGCTCTCATCTGTTAGTCATATTCACCGTAATATATCTCTTGCGCCTCTGCCTCTATGTTTTATGCATTACCTGTATATCTCTGCGCCTTGCTCCTCTCGTATGCATTACCTGTAATATCTCTGGGCTTGCTCTTGTCTAGCATTACCGTATATATCTTGAGCCTCTTGCTCTCTGTATAGCATTAACCTGTAATATCTCGCGCCTTCTGCTCGTCTGTATAGCATTTTGAAAAACGTAATATCTCTGCGCCTCGCTCTATCTTGTATAGCATTACCTGTAATATCTCTGAGCTCTGCTCTCTGTATAGCATTACTGTAATTACTCGCGCCTCTGCTCTCTGTATAGCATTACCTGTAAATGTATTGCGCCATCTGCTCTCTGTTATAGCATACTGAATATGTCTTCTGCCCGCCCTGCTCTCTGGTGAGAAGCATTACCTGTAATACTCTCGCGCCTTGATCTCTGTATAGCCATTACCTGAAATATCTCTGCCGGCCTCTGCTCTTCTCTGTATAGCATTCCTGTAATATCTCGCACCTCTGATTATGTATAGAATACCTTAATGTCTCCTGCGCCTCTGCTCGTCTGTATAGCATTACTGTAATATCTCCTGACAACCTGTCTGAACTCTGTTATAGCATACCGTAATATCTCTGAGCTCTGCCTCTCCGTTTATAGCAATTACTCTGTTAATTATATCTGCGCCTTGATTTCTCTGTTATGTAGCATTACCTGTAATATTCGCGCCTTTGCTCTTGTATAGCAGTCCCTGTTAATGCCCCCCCCCCCTGCTTCCCCCCGTTCCCGTGTCAGAGAGCGCGGCAGGTGATGGGAGCGGGGGATGCCCCCTCATGTCCCTGCTTCCCCCGCTTGCCCCCCGGTCCCGCGTCGGAGAGCGCGCCGGGTGATGGGAGCGGGGATGCCCCCTCATGTCCCCGCGGAGCAGGAGATGGGCGGGGGGGGGGGTAGCGTGGTGGTGCTGGTCGCGGCCTTTCCAAAAGGTGTGTAGAGAGAGAGTGAGTGTGTGTGGGCATGGGAGAATGTGTGTGTGTATATGGGTGTGTGTGTGTGTGTGTGTATATATGGGTGGGGGGGTGTATATATGTGTGTGTGGGAGTGTGTGTATATATGTGGAAGTGTGTGTATATATGTGGGAGTGTGTGTATATATGTGGGAGTGTGTGTATATATGTGGGAGTGTGTGTATATGGGTGGGAGTGTGTGTGTATGGGTGGGAGTGTGGGTGTGTATATATATATATGGGAGAATGTGTATGTGTGTATGGGAGTATGTGTGACACCAGAGGTACCCCCCCCCCCCATTCAGTCAGTCACCCCTGCCCCGGTCAGTCAGTCACCCCTGCCCCGGTCAGTCAGTCACCACTGCCCCTCTCTCTCTCTGGTCTCCCCCGTCTTCTCTCTCTTCTCTCTCTCTCTCTTCTCTCTCTCTCTCTCTCTCTCTCTCCTATACTACACCAAAATAACTTATACTGCTTTCTTCCAGATCTGACTCAAGCTTCACACAGAAGACATCGGAACCCCCCCTAACCCAGAAGACGGATAGGGAACACATCCCCTCCAACTTATAACATTGCGGGAATGAGGTACCTGGACATTGAGGGACTGCGGATCAGGTAAGATCCCAGGCGGGATTACTGCTTTAGATATTGTGAAGCGGGGACGTCCAGACACTGGTTAAGGGGTTCAGGAAACTAGTCATTCACCTGTGGCTTTTATTTCTAGATCCGACATTTACACACTTACACACACACACACGTATCAAGGACTAATTGTAGTATAATGTAATAAATATATTTGTCAAAAACGAATGTTGTTCTGACTAGGAATTTATTAAATGTATTTTATTTATATATTTTATTTTAAAGCGGGGTTGGGGTCGGGACTAGGGGCGGGGTTAGGGGCGGGACTAGGGGCGGGGTTAGGGGCGGGACTAGGTGGCGAGTAGATTTTTTGGTTGGGCGAGTAGATTTTTGGGTGATTTGTCGAACACTGCACATACACATACACACACATACACACACATACATACACACACACATACAAACACATGTTGTAGCGTCTTATAGTGCCAGATTAAGGCAGGAAACATAATATTTCTCTATATCGGGTTTATTTACAGTGATAGGAGAAAGAGGAGAATCGAGTTGAGCACCGCAAAAGATCCGGGCTGGAGGCAGGTTAAAATAAACTATTTATTTGGCCTAGAGCACAAGTACATTACAGAGATATAAATAATACACTAACAGGCCCACCGTCTCTTTAAGTCAAAACGAAATCATAAAATAAACTCCTACTCCTTTTAGGAGACTAACTAGACATTTAGCTTCAACCCGTACTAACTGGCTGGACAGCTAAGCTGGTTACCACCCCAAAAAGGTACTAATAGTTGAATCCTCGGTGGAGAGATTGGGAGCACTGCATGCAAGAGTTGAAAAATGAGGGGTACGGCACACCCAAAAACGGGTTAAAAAACAATTTATTGAGGGCTAAACATGGGAGACAATCAAATGCATGGTAGGGTAAAAACTCTGACGCGTTTCGGGCGTAAATGCCCATTGTCAAAGAGTATACTACTATTATAGCTGAACATTTTTTGTCTCTGAACACAGCAATAAAGTGTTTTGCTTATCTGTTACTACAGGGTTTGGAGCAGATGTCCCTGCTTCAGCGCAGTCTCGCGTCATTTCTTCCTAGGGGAGCTCGGCCCCATGAGAGCTCAGAGAATCTCTCCTCTGTAAGTCCAATGTTAAGGACAGGACATCCCCGCTTCAGCTCGGTCTCTCTTCCTTGCTTGTTCCTGGGATTAACAACCCAGACAGTCCCAGCAGGCTCCGCGACCATCGTCCAGCGGGCATAGGGGGCTGTGCCAGCTTCCACAGCTGGGGAGAACTCTTCTCTGCCCCAGCAGTCTCTCTCTATCTAGTCCCTTCATGACTTTTAAAACTCCATGAACACTCAGGAGTTTAGCCTTCTCAAATAGCCAGCAGCTGCTGCTGGCTTCTATAGGGAGATTAACTCACTGTGCATTGGAATGTCCCATATCTGCCCTATTCCAGCTCCTAGAGGACAGTGATGGTATCACATATCCCCCTCCCCTGCGTAACATTGTCCTGTGATGCAGCCCGTGCACTATTCCCGTGCACCAGCCTCTTTGTCAGAGACATCTGACATTCATCTCTTATTTTTCCTTGCCTTCCAGTTGAAGAGTATTTCCTTCAAGCACGTTCTAGGCCTTCTGGGCTGCAGACTGTTACTTCGCTACCTTCTTGTCTTTCACTTGTTTGATTTTAGCGTTGAAGCTCAGCTTCTGGCGTGTTACTTTTTGGAAAAGTTCCTGAGCATCCTGCAGTCTGTTGGTTCTCTCTGCCAGCTCAGCCCGGACTCTATCCTGATCTGTGACCTTTATCTGCATATCCTGAAGATGCATCTCAGTTTTCTTCCTCTGGTGCTCAGAGTCTCCCTTACCCTGCAGAAGAGCCTTTACCTCTTTGGTCTGCTCCTTGCATTCACTCGCCAGTGACTGTTTGGCCTTCTCTTGGGAAGACAGTAACTCCGCTTTAGTGGTGATGACTTTTGGACCTTTCTCCATCAGCGTACCTTCAGCATTTGAGACTAGAGACCGGTAATTCACCACAAGTTCTGTGTTTGATTCCATACCATTTAGCTTCAGTATTTCAGTTTGGACGGGATTCTTCTTAACCCCATGCGCACCCCATGATGCCTCTATTACAGTCGGCAGACTCATAGGTGTCATGATCGGGGTATGAGGGGTTAATGGGATCTGTGTATATGTTGATCTGCATCCCCCTGCTTCAGCAGAATTGCCCCAGGTCTGAGATGTATTCCCCCAGCAGTCTGTGTTATATTCCTGTATGTGTAGAAATCATGTCGGGAGGGAAAGGGTTAACCATATTGTGTATATGTTGATCTGCATCCCCCTGCTTCAGTAGAATTAATTGCTATGTTATGTATTAGCATGGAGAGAGGGTTAACTGTGTATTTGTCATCATGTAAACCCCATAGAACCATATCTCTGTATGTGTTTGTGCTACAAGGCTGACATTTGGATATGCTTTCCTATGCAACGAACACAGGTTGCATAGATATTGTTAATCTGATTTAAAATATGGGAGAAATAGTTATGTTATCACTGTTTTTACTATAACTTTGGATATAAGTTTGGAGGCTTGCCAAATGGCCCCTTTGATATGTAATTGTACAATCAAAGGAGGCCACTTGAAAGGCTTCATTGCATATGCAGCCAGGTCCCACAACGAGGTGATAACCATTTCACCTGTCAAAAGTGACACCCTACATGAAAGACCCCTGCCCCATAAGCATTTTTGCTAGACAGGGTGGCAACGAAGGCATCATGTCATAGTTTTTTATAAATGGGCTGGCCAAGTAGCCACAGGGGAGGGTTGTATTAATGAGGGGCTGGGTAAACCCAGATTTTTGCGTTACCTGGCAACCTGTTATAGGGTCAAGATTTGTCTTCACCAATAACTGAACTGCCATGGTAGGAATGGGGGTCTGCGTCTATATAGTTGCTTGCACCCCTTATTCCTGTGTTGGTTGCTTGTCGCTGTCATTTTGTCGTGCTTGTTGTGACCTATAACAACTAAGGAGCTGCTGTTCGGCTGAATATCTCCTTGTCCAACCTCAGTAAGTGTAAATATTTCTGTAATGTTATTTGCTTGATGTATTGTCTGTTCTGCTCAGAGGAAATAAACTCATTCAGTTTACTATATCCTAGTCTTGTTCAATCTGGCCCGGTTATTGTATATATGTGCTATTCTCTCATGACAATAGGATTGGGCCATTCTTTCTTGATTCCTTAACTTATTCCGTTGGGAGTGTCGCTGGACAATCTGTGAGGTCTTTCTCGTCTTGCGATCATGGATACACTTCCATCCCATTCTCATCAGAGACTGTATCTTTACAGCGGTTGCCCTCATGGCAAGGAATCCACTTTGAACCCCATGGGCACTGCAATACGACTGGATTCTTACTGTGCTACTCCATCGCAACTTGGTCCTTCTATTTCGTGCCTTTTGGAAAGTAGACTGTGGTAGTGCAAAGGCTTTATGGTCACGCTTACAGGAACGCACAACTTGCTCAGGCGGTTCAAACTTTGCCATTTCGTTTTGCAGTTGAGTGGTGTCCCCAGCTTTCACTGTACCCTCGTCTTCACGGGCATTAGTTTCTGTTGGATACAGACACTAGGGCCGGGCCAATACCTTTTCCTGAAGTGGATACAACTGTGCATTACTATTCCGTGGAGCCTCGTTCCCTACCACCATCTTTTCCATGGACTGCATCTGTGACCCAAGTGTCTGTATTAGGTTTGTAACCTTTTTCTCCAACTTCATCTGAGGAACATCCTGCTGGGCAGTAGTAGTGTCCCGCTCAGTCTTCAGAGCCTCGAGCTCCTCGCCCGGGTCACGCTTTTGTTTCTCTGCCATCTTGCGGCCAGCACGCTCAGACTCCAGGTCCTTCCTCAGGTCTTGAAGCTGTCCTTCTGCATTTCTTTTTCCACTCAGTGCAGCGGCTAGTTCAGCTTGTTTGGAGTTGTCGCGATTCCACATCTGTCAGCTGATTCAGAGCACGGCTTAACTGTTTCCTTGTTTCTATTTTTGACCTGCTGCTGGTGCTCCTCCCGGACCTTGTCCAGCTCCAGCTGCAGCCGGGCCCTCTCATCGGCCATATGGTCCAGCAGCTTGCGTGTATCAGCCATCTCGGTTTTATAGCGCAATGTCAGGCAGGCCACCTGACGGACGGACACCTCCTCCCTCTCGGCAAGCTGTATCTTGCGCTCAGCCATCTGCGTCTGCAGTTTTTCAGTTTGATCCTGCAAGTCCCCTCCCTCTCAGGGCCTTCACCTCTTCCCGGTGCTTGCTCTGGGTTTGCATCAGCGCCTCCTTCATATTTTGGAGCTCTGCAGTTTTTGTCTCTCGGATCGCCGCTGCTTCTGTTTTCCAGGCCTCTTTCTCCTGGGTGTACTGACTTTTGGGGATGGAGCAGCCTCTCTGCTCTTCCAGCTCTTGCTCCTGTTTCTTCTCATACACAGTCACTTGGCATCTAAGCTTCACCTCTAGCGATGCGCTGGTGATGAGCAGCGTGGCCTTCAGCTCCTCGTGCTGCTCTGCGGGGACATACTGTGTACTCATATTCTCCTTTAGCACTTGTACTTTGTGAGAAGCCTGGAAACTTTCTTTCTGTAGAACTTGCTGCTTCTCTGCATCCACCTGTTTCTCCTTGGCCTTTTGCAAACTCGTGCGTAGACCTTGCATCTGGCTCTGCAGTAGGTGTGCTTCCTGTACTTCTAACTTTTCCTGGATTAATTGCTTCTTTACTTTTTCTGCTTGGAGAAGCTTCTTATTTCCTTCACTGATCTGGTCGGTCAACTCTGATTTTTTTCTGTCTCAGACTTGTATTTGCTCTTTTCACCGTCTCTAAATGAATCAGGATCTCTTCCTCTGTGCTGATCACGTTGCGGATCACGTGATAGACGCATGAGGGACCCGGTCACTTATACCAACGTCAAGCAAGTACTTTGCGGGGTGTCCCCTGTCTGCAGCTAGCTGTCCTGGATAAAGATTATCCTGTATGCTTGTCCAACCCTGCTTGTTGTGGGTAGGGTTTTAATTTTTTCTATTGGAGGATCAGCAGTCTTTGTTCATTTTCTCTATGTCCATTATTTTTTTAAATATATTTTAATAGTTTTTCAGCTTATCACTAGGTGTTATACTGATGGATTGTCAGTGTGCTAGTTTGTTTTTGTTAGTTATGTATATGCCTACAGTACTAAACAGTTATATGCTATGATATTCTCTATGTCTTTCTTTTTCCACATGTTGTGAGACTGTTCGTGTGGTCTATCTGAAGATTACCGGATCATCTAACTGGACGTTAATATATGGTCAGATTCCACACAGTTTATAAATAATATTGTTTTAGGCTCCGGGTTTATTTGATTTGCTTTGTATCTTTCTCTGCCTTACCAAGCTCTGCTTTGAGTGTGCGAGCCTCTTGCTGAGAAACTTCTAACTCTGTGATGAAGTTTTGAATGTCTTTCTGGGACATCTCACAATACAGTTTCCAGTCAGTACTCGTTTTCTCTGCGTCGCTCGGCTTACTGTATATGGCGGTAGCCTTTGTCATCCCTATGCTTGTCGTCGGTTCTGTGACGATTGCGCCAAGAGCTCTGGGCTGTAACTCATCTCTGGTCTTTTCTGACCCTCGTCTTTCTGAAGACCCGGGGTAAAAATTGTCTGGGGCTCCTGCTGAAAATGGAGACGGTCCTTTTTGCGGGGCCCTATAGGAGTCCTCCTCCTGGTGTAGGCGAAGGTAAGCCTCATGTTACTCTTCTTTTAGAGTCTGAGGCAGTGATCGCGCCATCTGCTGTACTAACAACGCTCCTGTTTCAGTTTGTGAGTGTAAATTCTCATCATGGGATTTTGACAGTTCCTTTTGCGTCTTTGCCAACTGTTGCAACCTCTGCTTTAAGGCAGCAACACTTTCTGCTTAGCTGTAACGGATCGGGGGACTCACGCATCCCAGCGTGTCCCCGTCACCCCAGTTCCCACGACCTCTAACCACCCCTCTTTCCTTCGTCCTCACTCTCTCCCAGCCTCCTCTCACGGTCGCTCCTCCACGGCGCGGTTT
The DNA here is from genome assembly GCA_036426205.1 of Ascaphus truei. NCBI lineage: Eukaryota > Metazoa > Chordata > Amphibia > Anura > Ascaphidae > Ascaphus > Ascaphus truei. Next base: position 52,217 of record WSYH01003698.1, read on the forward strand.
GCGTACCCTGACGGGCGTTCGCGTCACGCGCGTGGCTCCCGCACTGTGCGCGCACGTTCCCGGTCACTCACTACCCTCCGTGGTACCCGTATCCCTCGGCGTGCGTCTATCACCCCGGCCCCTGCATTACCTGGCTCCTCCGCCTCTCCTTCCCTTCCGCCTCCGGTGCCGAGCGTCTCCCCGGCGGTGTGTCCCTCGCGCACTGTGACACGCGCGGTGCACGCGCATAACACACTTACAGAAGGCGCGCGCACTCGCTCCAGTTATTTGCTGCCCCTGAACTCTAGCTCCGCCCCCCCGTGGCTTACAAGCCATCTCTCTAGATTATTTCCCTGTCTCCTCCCCTGCTCTCTCAGACCTATCCCTGCAAACTCTCACTCAAGCTTCTGCTCCTCCTCTCTTCCCTATTGGTCCCCCTTCCTTTATAACCCCACTCTGTGCTCTTACTCATTGCTCTGCGTAGCTTTCCTGTAGCTCCTGTGTGTGCAGTTTCTATGCCTAGCTCCCTTGTTTGTTTCAGCGCTGGTTCCTGTCCCTGCTGCTGTTTGGATTCCCTTGGTTTGAACTTGTGCACTGCTTTGGATTTGACTACTCTGCTTTCTCCTGCTCTTGGACCCTGGCTTACGGACATCACTACGCTGCCTTCTCCAACCCTTGAACCCTGGCTTGCGGACATCACTAAGCTGCTCTCTCCAACCCTTGAACTCTGGCACACGGACATTACTCTCTGACCTCTGGCACCCCGGACTCAGCAAGTATACGTTAACCCTTTCTTACCAGGCCCGGTAACGCATTACCACACTCCGGGCACGCCCTCACTGCTGTGGGTGTGTATTATACCCTTACCCATCTCAGTACTGGGGACATACAGGCGTTACATTAGCACCGCTGTAACATAGCAGTATTCTCCATCTGTGACTTTTTCGATTGCTGCAACTTCTGCTTAGCAGAACTTTCTGTTTTTCTGCGCTGAAGCGTGATCAAAAATTCCTCAAATTTTCACTTTCCCTGTGTATCCTGTAAGCACAACTGGTCATACACAGTGTGACAGACTTTACGTGCAGAATTTGTTTTTTCACTTCAGTTGGGCGGCCATTTTAAATCCCCGCATTTATTTTCAAACCCACAGTTTCCGCTGCTCAGTGCCTTTTGGACTGCCCACATTAAATTCCACCAATTGTGATACCCACACCACGTTGTAGCATCTTTTAGTCACAGATTAAGGCAGGAAACGTAGTATTTCTCTATATGGGATTTATTTACAGGGATAAATAATACACCATCCCTTTAAGTCAAAACTAAATCATAAAATAAACTCCTACTCCTCTTAGGAGACTAACTACACATTTAGCTTCAACCCTTACTAACTGGATAGGCAGCTAAGCTGGTTACCACCCAAAACAGGTACTATTATAGCTGAACATATATAGTCTCTGAACACAGCAATAAAGTGTTTCGCTTATCTGTTACTCCAGGGTTTGGAGCAGACGTCCCTGCATCCTTCCTTCCTAGGGGAGCTCAGCCCCACGAGAGCTCAGAGAATCTCTCATCTGTAAATTTAATGTTAAGGACAGGACATCCCTGCTTCAACACGCTCTTCCGTCCTTCCTTCTTCCTGGGATTAACAACTCAGGCAGTCCCAGCAGGCTCCGCGACCCTTGTCCAGCGGGCCTAGGGGGCTGTGCCAGTGTCCACAGCTGGGGAGAACTCTTCTCTGCCCTTCTCTGGGACAGCTGTCTCTTTCTCTGTATAGTCACTTCCTGACTTTTAAAACTCCATGAGCACTCAGGAGTTCAGCCTGCTCAATTAGCCAGCAGCTGCTGCTGGCTTCTCTAGGGAAATTAACTCTTTGTGTGTTGGAAAGTACCATAGCTGCCCTATTTCAGCACCTAGAGGACAGTGATGGTATCACAATATATCTATCTCTGTGCCGCAGATATACAGCATGTTCCTGGCGGGTCTCTTTGGCTGGAATGACACAGAAGGGTCTGTTATGAAGCCGGCCCCCCGGAGCAGCACAGAGCTCGTCACTGAGACCCTGATGCTGGAGTTGGCGTCCCACCTCAAGCGCTCCCAGAGACAGCAGCGAGAGCGTCTCATCGAGTGCAAGCGTTTCAAGAGTGGGGTGGACTACACGTGGCTGGCATCCACCCCCCAGCAGAGCTTTGAGCTCAACCCGGAGGACCAGCTGGAACTCATGAACACCTGCTCCAAGATCAGCCCCTCGCAGTGCGGCCCCATCATACTCCGGTACCACAACGCCATCTTTAAATCTCCCATGCAGTGTCACTATCCCTGTAAAAATGTACCTTCCACCTCGTCCCTGGAAATAAAGCAAAAGGCTTGCAGCATGTTGTAGGGCAGGGGTGGGCAACCTATTTTTCAATGTAGCCACAGGTGTGGCGAATTAGAAGTGAAAATAGCCACACCATGTAAAAATTGAGCTAAGGGAACTGTGGCAGCGGGAGGAGGTAACTCCGCAGCAGCAGTGGGGGCAGGGTGGGTGCCGATGTGGGCAGGCTTGGTGCAGATGTTGGGGAGGGCTTGTGGTCTGGGCAACATGGGAGGGGATGATGAGGGCAGCGCGGGAGGGGTTGATGAGGGCAGTGCGAGAGGAGATGATGAGGGCAGCGCGAGAGGGGAGGGTGAGGGCAGCATGAGAGGGGAGGGTGAGGGCAGCGCGAGAGGGGAGGGTGAGGGGCAGCACGAGATGGTGGTGAGGGCGCGCAGAGTTGAGGGTGGAGGGCAAAAGCGCAGAGAGTTGAGGGTGAGGTGAGCGCGAGAGTTAGGGTGAGGGCAGCGTGAGAGTTTGATGGCCAGGGCATCGCGAGAGGGGTAGTGGTCCGTGCAGCAGCGATAGGGGAGGCTGATGCAGCGCGAAGATGTGTGATGGATGAGGGCAAGCACGATATGGTAGTATGAGGTCATCATGAGAATTGGAGGTAGGGCAGAGCGGAGGGGAGGGTGGGAGTTCTCATGACAGGGATGGTCAGGGAGCACGAGAAGGGAGGCTGAGGGCATCTCAATGATTTGTAGGGTAAGGGCAACCAACAAATGCGCTAGGGTGTTGTTATGGAAGCACTAGCGTGGTCCGTGTTAGTCTGAGCGGCGCGAGAGTGGAGGGTGAGGCACGCAGAGGGGGAGGGGGAGGGCAGTCAGTGAAGGGGAGGATTGTGGCGAGCGCAGAGGGGAGGGTGAGGGCATCGACGAGAGGGGAAGGATGATGGCAGCACGATGAGGGAGGGTGAGGGCAAGCGCGAGAGGGGAGGGTGAGGGCAGCATGAGAGGGGAGGGTCAGGGCAGTACGAGAGGGAGAGGTGAGGGCATCGGGAGAGGGGAGGGTGTGCAGCGTGAGGGAGGGTGAGGCAAGCGTGAGAGGGGAGGTGAGGGCAGCGCGAGAGGGGAGGGTGAGGGCAGCGCGAGAGGGGAGGGTGAGGAGAGTCTGGGGGAGATCTGGTCAGCCTGAAGGGGGTGGTCTGGGACATGAAGGCAGCTTGAGTGGGGATCTGGGCAGCTGGAGAGGCATCAGGGGGTCCGGGGTCCTGTCATATCGGGGGGTATGCCTGCCATGTGTGGGGGCTTATGCAGGCTGTGGGGGTTTAAAGAGGCTATTCTGGGGGCTGCTACCCAGGTGGAGCGGATCAGTGCAGTCGAAGTCACTCTCAACCCCCTGACAGTGGCTGGTGCCTGCTGGCTTCTCCCTCTCAGGACAGCTGAGGAGCAGTCATCGGAGTGAGGCTGGAGAGCTTCCTCTCTGTGGTCCTGCAGATTCTCCTGTCCCTGTGGCTGCCGGTGCAGTAAGAAGGAGGGGGGGAGAGGAGAGCTTCCTCTCCGTGCTGCTGCTTCTCCTGTCCCTGTGGCTGCCGGTGCAGTAAGAAGCAGGGGGGGGGGGGGGGGGGGGGGAGATAGATCGCTCTATTTGCCAGTTTTCATCACGCCATTTTAGAGTGTCGCCACAAGTGGCGAATGGCGACAGGGCTTGCCACCCGGGTTGAAGATGGAAGGCAGAAGAAGAGTCAAAGAAAAGAGAACATGGGTTAGATTTTCAATTTCCTCCAGAGGCCTTCAGCAGAATGGTAGCAGCAGAAGAGAGTGTGGGTTTAACCAGGATTGGGAGAGGAAGCACCGTGAATTGTTGGTGTACAGGAGTAGTTTACTGGTCTAGTGAGCTGGATTCAAAAGACTGAAGGTCAATGGAACATAAGTTTGGGGTATAGCGAGGAGAGGAATGTGTGAGAGAAAAGGGTTATGGCCAGAGAGTGGGAAAAGAGAGATGGAGAATGGAGAAATAAGACGAAGAGGTCAAGGAAATGGCCATCTTTGGGTTGTGTCAGCTGTCGAGATGCCCATGAAAGAAAGTGGCCATCAACATGGCATGTAAAGTCCCCTAAGAGGAGAGTGGAGAGGAAGAAGTGTACCCAGAAATGGAATTCTGCGAGGATGATCATGGGAGGATATAGGATTAGGTGGCCTACAGATGACAGCAATGCACAGAGAGTGGAGCGAAAAGATGAGCGGACGAGTCAGGGAAGCAGGAGCTGAAACTTGGTGAGAAGACTTTCCTCTCCATAGACACATCCTACAGGTGTTCGAGTCCACAATAGAATAGAGCTGCCTCCAGAGCGGAGTCGGTGTGAGAGCCAAGTATCAGTCAGCACAGAGAAGAGGTCATGTCCAGTATCTTGTTGGAAAGATAGCGAGCATTCCAGGGAGCATATGAAAGTAAGGGGGAAAGATGGATATTAGGTTCGGAAGGGTTAAAGTATCTTATAATTAAGGCAAGAGAAGAGCGTTATGCTCTCATTGGTCAGCACGTAAATCCCACCCCTTACCCCCTCCCCCATGCAGGTTCCGTCGGCTGATGCTGGAGTTGGAGCCGGAGAGCGCAGAGATCCCGCGGCTGTTCCGCTCGGTACTGCACGACTTTCTCGCGCAGGAGGAAGAGCAGTGCAGGAAGCAGCGGGACACGCGCTGGGAGAAACGCCGCAGAGCCAAGAGCCTGGCGGCTTTCAGTTTCAAACAGTGTCTGCGCATCAACCCGTTCCAGCTGGAGGACACGTGTGGGTCCGACACAGAGACCGAGCTTACTGCATCCGGGAGGGTGAGGAGCAAGAGCGTGCCCGATTGCAGCAGCACGGTAGAGGTGTGAGGGACACGTCCAGTGCATGGGATCACATTACTGTGTCCACAAGCTCCTCCCACTGCGCAGTATCTCACTGTATACATAGTATATAGTATATGCATGGCACAGCCTTATTGCCAGACACAGCCTGCTCTTATGCTACATTTTATTACATTTTAAATTAACCCATTAAAGCTGCAGTTGTCTTTTTTTTTCTTCTTTTTTTTACTTCAATAGTTTCATGTGGGCAATCTCTAATTACCTAAAGAACTGCATAGCTGCCGGTCAATTCGTTCTCCGTCTATTGATCGGCAAAGTTTGGCGACATCTTTAAATATGGGGAATGTAAATCATTGCTATAGGAACAAGCATGCTTGTTAAAATAGAACACAAGAAAATTGGTTTTTCAAAGTTGTTTTTTTTTTAAAACAGAAAATGCTAAAAGTATTTTTTCTTACTACAGAACTGATTTATTAAAAAAAACACACATGCAGGATATTGACTGAACTGCAGCTTTAAATCACCCTGTATAGTTTTAGCATTTCTTGTGTGTGTGCGTATACACCCATTCATCTCTTTGTATAACGGTCTAGTTATTATTCATTTATCATGCAGGATTGATTTCTGTGTATATATTCACTAGAAATGTCCATTTGTACACAGTCTGTGTGTGGCAAACAGCTCCCTTTGTGTAGCGCTGCCGTTTACCTAGGCTCTTCACGACACAGTCTTCTAGGGGTTAATTTGTAGAAAAGGAGGACAAACACGTGTATACACACAAGAGGCACTTAGCACTCAACCTTCAGTGGTTTATTTTTCCATTAGCGACACTAAACATTTCAAACACCGTCACGTTAAGAAACAAAAGAAATCATAAAATAAACACCTACTCCTCTTAGCAGACCGACTATACCACTCCGGCTCTTTCCAACCGGGCCACCAGCTAAGCTGGTTGCCAGCTCCAAAACATGCCCTATCATATACAACAAAACAGTCTTTAAACACTGCAGAGTATTATGTAATCCTTATCTGTTATTGTAGGGGATTCATATCCCAGGGTCTCTGTGTAGCTCCAACAGCAAACAGGAACACCAGGTCCGGGGAGCAGGCTGTGTCCAGCCCGTAGAAAATCTTTATACTGGGTGGGGGTCCCAGCAGCAATGCTTCCCGCAGGGCTGGTGAACCAGAACAGCCAAGGTCCTTCCTGGCTTGGAGAAAATCAATCTCTCCCCTTGCTGGGGAAAAGCAGCCTCTCTTGCACAGGGTACTTCCTGCCTTTTTAAACCTTCATTTAGGAGTGCTGTCTTAATTAGTACCAGGTGCAGCAAGCTCCCATGGAGCAATTTAACCTCCTGTACACTGGAACCTATCCACTCCGCTAGCTCTCTAGTCCACATGGACAGTGACTCCGTCACAGTGTGTGTATGTGTGTGTGTATATATATACACACACACACATATACCTATATATATATACCATATATAATATATATATATATATATATATATATATATATATATATATATATTCATACATACATTTCCCTATGCATATAGGGAGCCATTTATTGTGTTTTCTAATAAAATTTTTTTTTTTTTTTTTTTAATGAAATAATATGTTTTCTGGCGTTTTATTTGTAAAATACCTCCCCCCTCCCCCCCAGGATACACAATCTCACCCCTCCCTCCCCCCCACGGATACACATTCACACCCCACCCCAGGATACACATTCACATCCCTACCTTCTCCCTAGGATACACAATCACACCCATCCCTTCCCCCTATGATACACATCCACACTGACTCCTCCCCAAAATACACATCCCCTTCTCAAGATACACAATCGCACCACCCCCCTCAGGGTACACATTCATTCACACATTATAATCCCCCCCTACAATACACATTCACACACATATCCTCCCCCCCCCCATGGCACACATTTTACCCCCCTCCTTTGTTATGCATTCACATACATATCCTCCCCCCTACGGTACACATTCACAAACATCCCCATCCCTCCACGGTGCACATTCGCACACACATTCCCCCGCCCCCCCGATACACATTCACACACACATTCCCCCGCCCCGATACCATCCCACACACATTTCCCCCTCCCTCGCTTTCCCCCGCCCCCCTTACCACATCCCCCTCCCACCTCCCCCCCGCCACCTATCACACCTTCCCGCCCCCTCCTCCACGTCTCCCAATTCCCCCCCCTCCTCCCCATCTCACCCCTTCACCCCACCCCCCATACCCCTCCCCTCCTCTCCCCCTTCCCCCCCTCCCGCCACCCCCCATCCACCTCCCCCCCCCTTCCTTCCTCCCCCACTTCACACGCACAGATATCCTCCCCCCCATGATACAGGATAGACCAGTGGATCCCAATCTGTGCGCCCTGGCTTGCCTAGAGGGGCGCCGCGATTATCCCTCCCCACCATCCCTCCGATTATCCATGTGTCTGTGTATCAGTGACTGTGTGCAGGAAGCCGTCTGCACGGATCTCCTGCCTTTCCTCCCCCCCTCCCCCCCAGTCACTCACATCCGTCGCTGCCTCTGCTCTCCACTGTGTGTGTGTATATCTGTGAGAGTCGGGAGTGTGTGTTTGGGAGTCTGGGAGTGTGGGAGAGTGTGAGAGAGTGTGTGTCTGAGAGTGTGTGTCTGAGAGAGTGTGTGTCTGAGAGTGTGTCTGAGAGTGTGTGTCTGAGAGTGTGTGTCTGAGAGTGTGTGTCTGAGAGTGTGTGTGTGTCCTGAGAGTGTGTGTGTGTGTCTGAGATGTGGTGGTCCTGAGAGTGTGTTTGTGTCTGAGAGTGTGTGTGTTGGTCTGAGTGTGTGTGTGTTGCTGAGAGTAGTGTGGTGTCTGAGAGTGTGTGTGTCTGAGTGTGGGTTGTCTGAGAGTGTGTGTGTCTGAGAGTGTGTTATGTGTGCTGAGTGTGTTGTGTCTGAGAGTGATGTGTCTGAGAGTGTGTGTTCTGAGAGAGAGTGTGTAGGTGTGTCTGAGAGGTGGTGGTCTGAGAGAGTGTGGTGTCTGAGAGAGTGTGTCTGAGAGAGTGTGTCTGAAGAAGAGTGTGTGTGTCTGAGAGAGTGTGTGCCTGAGAGAGACACAAAATGCGCACTGCAACTGTTAGGTATGTATATACACCCTTGTTTTTACTTTGGGAGCCGCAGAAAAATCCTGATCGCCTTGGGGAGCCTTGAACCGAAAAAGTTTGGGAACCGCTGGGACAGACACAAACCAGGATACTGACTTTTACACACACACAAATCAGACCAGACTCAGAGAGCTGAAATGTTAAGTATATTTCCGGCATCCTGCGCTATATACAGTCTGTACAGAGGGGATAGGGCCACGGCTCACACCCAGGGGGGCTCCGGAGGGGGGGAACCAGAGTCCTGTGTGATCTATGGAATGTGTTTAAAAAAAACAAACAAAAAACTCACTTAACCCCTCCCAGATACCCAGTCACTTAACCCCTCCTCTCCCAGATACCCGCAGTGTCACTTAACCCCTCCTCTCCCAGATACCCGCAGTGTCACTTAACCCCTCCTCTCCCAGATACCCGCAGTGTCACTTAACCCCTCCTCTCCCAGATACCCGCAGTGTCACTTAACCCCTCCTCTCCCAGATAACCGCAGTGTCACTTAACCCCTCCTCTCTGTGGACAGGGGTTACTTTAATTTTAGGGAATAATTTAAAAAGAAAATAATATTAAACTGTTTACAAGAGGCTAAAATAAAAGTATACAAAGGCAGGGCGTCACTTAACCCCTCCCTTGCCTGAGCCCTGCAGTCATTTAACCCCTACCCTGCCCGTCACTTAACCCCTCCCTGAGCCCCTGCAGAGCGTCACTTACCCCCTGCCCGAGCTACCTCCTCCACCTTATTAATTTGGAGGAGGGGGAACAGGGGACAGCAGATGAGAGACTTCATAACACCGCTCCTCCCCCTCAACACACACAATGATCCATTCACGTGTCAGAAGTGCACACGTGTGTGCATGTGTGTATACCCACTTCCATACTCGCATATATATCCACACACCACTGTTATATGCAGTATACACACACAAACACAGAAGCATTTTGCATGTATGTGGGTGATCTTTCCACAGACATTTCTTTAAATACATGCACACATCTCGCTATATACAGTCTGACGAATATCTTTGTGAACTATATACACAGGTGTGTATATTTATATACACAGGTGTATACCGTATGTACACACAGATACTCTCACTCACATACTTCCTCGATGATACAGTCTCTGCCTATACTAGATCATACTCACGTACTCCTCCTCCTCTGCTGTTGTAAACACACACACACCTCTCTCACTCTAGTATATACATATATACAACCACTCTCACTTGTGTATACACACACCGCTCATTCATGTATACATACACACACCGCTCTCACTCGTGTATATACACACACCTCACGTGCGTGTGTGCGTATACACACACACACACGCCTTTCTCACTCGTGTATATATACACACACCTCTCGCTCGTGTCATATACACATAGATACACATTCCTCCCCCACTCACTTTTTGTGTACTTATATATCTTATTATTATATTATATATATATTATAATATATATATATATATATATATATCTCATAACCTACATAACACACACACCACACACCCTTTCACTCATGTTATACACACATATATACACACACACACACACACACACACACACACCTCTGGTGTATATAAACACAAACCTCTTACTCGTTTATATACAAACACACCTTATATATGTGTGTATATATATATATAATATATATATACACATCATCATACACATATATATATATACACACACACACACACACCTTTCACTCATGTATATACACACACACACACACACACAGAGACTCCTACTTCACCCTCCCTGCTCCTGGTAGGAGGGTCTGCAGGGGAGGCAGGATGGAGTGTGTGTGTGGGGGGAAGGGGGGTGGGGGTCTGTGTAGCAGTTTTTGGGTGGGGTCCTAGGCCAGGAAGACCACGAAGATGATGAAGAAGACGATGAGGATGAGGAAGATCTTGATCATGAGCCAGCGATTAGAGGTGACGGACTGGAAATATTTCAGGATCTCGGAGTGAGCGGCTTCTCAAAACTTTAGCTGCGTGTCTTCCACATTCCCGTCAATCCTGCAGGGGGAGGGGGGTAGAGACGCGTCAGAGGGGGGGAGGGGTGGTGGTGGCGGTGAGTGGGGTGCGGGTGCGGGGGGGGGGAAGAGTGTGTGCGTAGAGGAGGGGGGAGAGTGCATAGGGCAGGGGGAGAGTGTGCGTAGGGGGGGAGAGTGTGTGTGCGGGGGGGGGAGAGGGTGTGCGTGGGGGGAGAGGGTGTGCGTGGGGGGGAGAGCGTGTGCGTGGGGGGGAGAGCGTGTGCGTGGGGGGAGAGCTGTGGTGGGTGATGAGTGGTTTGTGGGGGGGATCGTGTGCGTGGGGGGGAGAGCCCGTGTGTGTGGGGGGGTGAGAGCTCCTGGCTTGGAGAAAATCAATCTCTCCCCTTGCTGGGGAAAAGCAGCCTCTCTTGCACAGGGTACTTCCTGCCTTTTTAAACCTTCATTTAGGAGTGCTGTCTTAATTAGTACCAGGTGCAGCAAGCTCCCATGGAGCAATTTAACCTCCTGTACACTGGAACCTATCCACTCCGCTAGCTCTCTAGTCCACATGGACAGTGACTCCGTCACAGTGTGTGTATGTGTGTGTGTATATATATACACACACACACATATACCTATATATATATACATATATATATATATATATATATATATATATATATATATACATACATACATATTTCCCTATGCATTATAGGGAGCCATTTATTGTGTTTTCTAATAAAATGTTTTTTTTTTTTTTTTTT